>JAPYZC010002392.1:0-24260 GCA_030522665.1 Ichneumoninae sp. A BG-2022a
ATACATGATTTTTTTTCAGATTTTTACACCATCAAGAAGTACTTGCAATTTTCTCTTATTGTTGTCGAACTTATGCGAAGTCAGCACGCAGCGAGACTCACTCCTTAATACCCTTACAAGACCGACCATATTCTTTCAATCCACGACCCAAAAAAAAAAAAAAATTAAGATTAAAAAAAAAAAAAGAAGCGGAAGTGCCCGACCAGCCATAGTTCGAGGTACGAAAGGGCCTTTCGCGCGTATTGCCTTTCCGGCCACGTATCCAATGGAAAATTCTCTCAGAGCTCTTTCAGTGACTTTATGGAGAAGTCGTCTTTTCCCCTCGGCAGTGTCTACTGCACGTGAGGGTCATTTCTTCTCCGCTTGCCCTGTGGACTGCAGCCTCGAAGCGAGGGTTCTTCCGCGGGACTCTCGAACGTATGTACGAGTGGTTCCTTCTCGTCTCGCGTCCTCTCTCTTTCGCTCGGTTTCGAGCAAAAAGCTGGCACGTTTCACGGGTGCGGTTACGTTCTTCCAGTTCCTCCCCACGAGCCTCCCCAACGTCGATTCCTTCGCGAGTCGCTGAGTCTCGTTTCAATGATTCTATGGGAGTGCTTCGACTTTACAGCTACGATAAAGTATCGACGCGAAACATTACCCGAAGCTTGACGTCCCTCGATTGTCTGTAACGACCTCCGTGACACGATGGCTCACTCTCCAATCCAATCTCGATTACGCGACAAACGTCCGAGAATTTAAGGTAGTCCGTACAAAGTAAAAAAAGTTTGTACTTTTTACAACGACTTATTGTCCACAAATGTCCACAATTTTTTATTTGTTAATTTTCTAGTTTTACAAACAAGAGTACAAACTAAAATTGCTAATTGCACGAAAAATAAAAGGGCAGTTTTGTAATATTCAAACCTGAACGAACGAGTTTGTCACTTTTTTAACAACATTATTTTTACGAAACTTCGTATTCCGGTTTTACGAAATTATTTTTTACTGTGTACGATTCGGTGAGAATTTTGTATAGTCATCAATATTATAATAAGCTAAATTTAAAACATTTCTGATCATCGTCTTCCGGGTTTGAGAGAAAAAAAACGAGACGAAGAATTATTTGGAGAAAAAATTGCGTGGCTAATTACTGTCCGGTTTTTATAATGGGATACTTTGTCTCAACTTTTTTACGCAGATCATACTCGAGTCTATTGTGAAATGAGAGGGAATTGCAAACACTTGTCGATGGTATACAAATCTTTTAAAAAATCGAGCATATTAAAGGTGGTGGAATAATTAATTTTGCATAATAATAATTGGAAAATGTTATTAACAAATTGATGAAAAATAAAATTGTTCAACAAATCTCCCGGAAACCCAACTTAAAAAAAATGAAAATCATTCGTTTACTTTTCTGAATACGTATGAACTTTTCCAGGTTTTGAAATTCACTTTGAATTTTGTGACTTTCTACACATTTTTCGAATATAAAAAGAGAAAAATTCAAAGTGAATTTAAAAATCTGAAAAAATTCACACGTATTCAGAAAAGTGAACGAATGATTTTCATTAAAGAAAAGTTAGGTTTCCGGGAGATTTGCTGAACAATGTTATTTTTATTCAATTTGTTAATAACATTTTTGAATTATTATGCGAATTTTATGTTAGCAGCACCTTTAAAATGCTTGATTTATTTCCGATTTTCATGCCACCAAGAAGTGTTTGCAATTCCCTCTTGTTTCTCCGAAACTCATGCAAAGTGACAACCTTTAAAAAAATCGAACTGCATCTGCACATCTGCGTGACAATCGGGCGTTTTCACTTATCAACTGCATCTCGGTAATTTTACCATAAATCACTCTTTCATGTAAGTTCTCCCCGATGACAAACGCGTCAGTGAAAGTGAGATGATAAATTATCGTTTTTTTGTATCTTTATTACTAAGAAGCATGGAAGATTGCAGCAACGTTGGTCGCAAATTGGAGACCATTAAACTAGCGATAGTTTGCATGTAATCCGCAGATTAGTCGCGCTCTGGACTTCGTGCTACAGTTCGCTCCGAATAAAGCCTGGACGGTATTATACTCTCGGTGTAATTAATGATTTTAGGAAAGAAATAGTGTGATAAGTTGGTTGCTCCGTCGCACCATTATAAATACTGGGATGAGCGGTGCGCTCTGGGATGGGAAAGTAAAAACTTATTGTACGCGCGGGAGAGGCGGGTAGAGTGATTAATTGATTAGGCTCTTCGGAGTGTTAACGAGGTCGGGCGCGGGTTCTTCTCCTCTTGGACGGTAACTCTCGAGAGCCTTCCGCGCGACTCCGAGCGTGACGCCGAAGAGCTTCGAAACTTCCGACGGGGATATTATCGTCTCTGTTGTACCTTCGGTCGGTTAATCTGCGGGAAAAAAACACGTCAACTCTTCGGCGAAGGATTGAAAAAGCGTTTTAAAAAGTTGCAAATCGAAATTTTCATATGGCCTTCTTTGCTTTTATGAGAAAGCCATATGAATATTTCAACTTGCAACTTTTGCGAGAACGTAAAAGTTGCAAGTTGGAATATTCATATGGTTTTCTCATAAAAGTTGCAAATTGAAATTTTCATATGGCTTTCGGATAAAAGTTGCAAATTGGAATTTTCATATGGCTTTCTAATAAAAGTTGCAAATTGGAATTTTCATATGGCTTTCTGATAAATGTTGCAAATTGGAATTTTCATATAGCTTCCTTATAAAGGTTACAAATTGAAATTTTCATATGGCTTTCTCATAAAAGTTTCAAATTGAACTTTTCATATGGCTTTGTGATAAAAGTTGCAAATTGGAATTTTCATATTGCTTTCTGATAAAAGTTGCAAATTGGAATTTTCATATGGCTTTTTGATAAAAGTTGCAAATTGAAATTTTCACATGGTTTTCTCATAAAAGTTGCAAATTGGAATTTTCATATACCTTTGGACAATGTTCCTTTATTCACAAGACCTCTTCTGTGAAGAAGCCAACAATACAGAAAATGCTTTCAAAGGAAGATTATAAGAAAGCCATATGAAAATTGCAATTTGCATTTGCATTGCGTTTGGTACTATTTTAAGAACTCTGGAACTAAAATCTCAAACATTTCTTTTACGATAACATATTATTTAGCTTCCTCTATAAGGAAGCAAAATAATAAAATTGTAATAAAAACATATTGGCGATCCCATTTGAAGTTTCAATTATTCGATGCTCGCAGTTTACGGTATTCGTGCTGGCCATTACGCGGCGTACTTTACGTACGCGTTCTTTCTATCGACGGATTCGATATACGAGCGCTAAAGCGCTGCTTGTACTGTACAGCGTATCGAATCACACGCCGAGGGAATCGGATTAAGCGGGAGATCGATAAAAGCGATTAGGATACCATGGCCGATGTAACCGGACGCTGTTCATCGAGCTCGCAATCGGCAGCTCCGGCAGGACTCGAGAAAATGCGGCGCAGGGCCTTGGCCAGTCGCTATGTTGGATCTTTGGTCTATGTACTTCTTTCTTATATGATCGTCGAGTTTAAAAAATATATTATCAATCGATTATTGACGAGGTATAACGCATCCTTCCGCAAACTTTGTTGCTTGCCAATTTTTCGAGACCATCGGCCGACAGTTTATCGTTTTAGAAAAATAAAGAGTTTCGTTTTTTTCCAAGGACAGCCGGAAAAAAATATTTGTCTAATGAGTAAATTTGCAGGTTCTCGTAATTTTTTTACTCATAATTAATATAATCACGATTTTGTCACTTCACCGAATAAAAATAAAATAAAATAAAATAAAATAAAATAAAATAAAATAAAATAAAATAAAATAAAATAAAATAAAATAAAATAAAATAAAATAAAATAAAATAAACAGTTCAAAATATCAGTAAAGTAAGAGACTAGTGAATGAGGATTGCGAGCTCGTTAGAGCGATGCCGGGCCAAACACCGGGAAGTTAAAAACCCCAGTCGATTGATGGAACTGTTGGACTCAACGAGTAACTATAGTCGGCTTTATATGCTGTTTGCCGCGGCGTTGGTCGTTGTTCGAACGGTACAACCCAGTCTCGACAAAGGCGGCGACCTGAGCTCCTTTAAGGCGTGCTCCGTCGCCTCCGGCTAGCCTCGGCTCGGAGGTTCCATCTCGTCCCCGTCCCGCAGCGTTCTCGGGCTCTCGATAAACTCCCCGGAGTTCTTACTTCTCGGCTATCCGCCCTCGACGTCGTCAACCGAACGGCAGGCCAGAGACACAAGCGACGCGTGTAGTGTAAAAAACAAAAACAAAAAAAGTAGGCGATAGCGGGGCAAAATGGCACACCGGGGCAAAACGGGATAATGAGACAAAACGCAATTCTCCAATAACTTTGAGACGGTGCGCTGAGAAAAATAAATCAATCGAGTCAACAAAATGAGCGCTTACGGGTGGCGAAATAAATGTTTGGTAGATCGAACGAAATAATTGTCGTGGTAAGTAAAGAAACATTCGATTCGACGGTCTGTTAGGTCGAACGACGAGGTATTCCTCTCGATCAACCAAACATTTGTTTCGCCACCCGTAAGCGCTCATTTTGTTGACTCAATTGATTTTTTTCTCTGTGTGGCGATGGTGCACTCAGAAAAAAAAATAATTTGACGGCCACCGTTTATTTGGTTTAAGTAAAATATTCTTGTGATTTAAACAAATATTTATTTCATTTAAGTAACTATTTACATAATATAAATAAATATTCATTTAAATCAAATAAATATTTTATTTAATATTAATAAACAGTGGCCGTCAAATAATTTTTTTTTCTGGGTGTGGTACGTGGGGAAAAACGGGTTCAAAAATCCGGATGTATCGTTGGGACAAAACGGGGCATCCAAAAATTATTGGAAAATTGAGATTTGCCCTCACAGTCCCGTTTTGCCCCGGTCCCCCCTACCCACACAAACGCACAGTGGAGTTCGAGGCCCAAGGTCCGATTCACCGAGGCGAGCAAATACCAACTTCCTACGACGCACAGAGTTCACAACGGAAAGCAACGTCCATTACGACTCATCTTCGCTTCTCAGCTTAATGAAACGCTGGTATGAGAATTCAATTGAAATAAAAGAGAACGGCGTCCCCTCGGCGTTTTATTGTTTCGGGCGAATCGGGGAGGGAGAGAGGAAAGCGACTCGGCTCTACAAAGTTATACCGCGCCGGGCGACGCGACCGCCTTCCTGGCGAAGTAAGACACCCGCGACTGTGGGAGCGCTGCTCCGGATTAAGGACACATGTTGCTGGTGCAAGTAACGTCGAGACACGGTGACAACATTTTGTCGTTGATAAATCGTCGATTAGACTTGGTCCGTGTCGGGTAAAAGTGGCAAATGAGGCTCACCTAGATTTAACACGTGAATTGTCCGGGTCATATTCGCTACGTTTATTCTAATTCGTATTTTTTTTATGAATACTGGCAGGAAGTAAATAATATTTTATTTAAAAGATCGAGCCTTGGGATTTTTTATTAATTTATTTTAATTGTAAAAATTTATATACAATGAGAGAAGGGTCTCGGAAAAACTATCGAGTCGTGTGGTAAATTTTGACCAGGCATCATGGTATACCGGCGATATGTGAAATTTTCACAGGGGACTTAAGGTCGAATTTTAAAACGTTAATGTGAACGTAAGATCGAACTTAAAAAAATAAATTATAAAAAATAAAGTATTTCCAATCGTTTTAATAAAATGAACATTAATTTTTCATCACAAGTATACACGAAATTGAATATAGTTTTTAGATAAGAACTTTCAATCCGGTAAATTAAATTTCATAAGAATTTTTTTATAGTGATATAGTTACACCCTTCAAAAAAAATTGCGTCAGTTTTTATTATCGACCATTTCACATGCCCTTAATAGCGGAGAATAGTATCGTTCCGATACTAATTTTTGTTTTTTTTCCATAAAATTGTTTATTGTTTTCCGGTACATTTCATATAATCTAGGCTAGAATAAAACATAAAAAGAAAGCCTACATGTCTTAGAGGTTGTACAAATATGTCTGCCATAGACAGATCTCGCTTGTATATTATCTCACTCTTTATAGAATGAAACTCAGCGAAATATTATTATTATTATTATTATTATTAATATTATATATATATCAACGAATGGTTATGAACATCTGTACTTCGTTGGGATGAAGTAATACATAAAAGTTTTAAGCAGAAAGGAAAACATTTTTAGAAAAAAAACAACAACAAAACTAACCTAAGACTAGAATAGCAGAAATATTTCCATTATTTACAAGAGATTTAATCACTATGTCCACCTTCACAGAGGCTTATAACGCTCCGATGCTAATTGTTGTCCGCATGACTCGGGCGCTTAAATAAATCCTGTTACGCAGACGATTCGCGAGATGAGACGGTATCCGCGCTGGAGAGGATAACAGTGCAAACTATCGTTGAGCACACAAGAGTGCACAGGCCGGTCCTCCCACCTGCAGTGCGGCGACTTCTCCTTCGCCTCGGACACTCCCGTGCCAGAAAGAACGCCCGATGACTCACGTATCTCCAGCGCACAACAGAGTACGTGTCTCCTCCGCGTGCGTTGGGCTCGACGAGATTTTACGCACGAGAAATGCGGAGTTCCGTTCATGGGAACGACGCGGGAACGAGAAAAAATTATGTGGCACCTACAGAGCGTGAACACATTTTTTTTTTATTTGTTTCCTCAAGCGGAACTGTCTCATTCCTCGGAGACGAGATCGATGTTGGAAAAGATCGTAAGGGTATATCGAGATTAGGCGTGACCTATATGGACGGCTAGGGAGGTTTGTACGTTCCGCAGAAATTGTACTCAAAGGCCGCAATATTTTTCGTCGTGATTGTACAATTTTTTTTTAATCGAGACAAGTTCGTTGAAAAAGAAATGTAAAATTAAGAGGAAAAGTAAATTGTTAACCTCCGTGGGCGAGGAGTGTTTGTTATGTGCAGACGTTTTTTCACTGTGTGTGGAACCGGAAAAATAATTTATTTGACGGGCACCCACAAATAAATATTTATTTAAACCAAATAGATATTTATTTGCAGGGCGCCCGTCAAATGTATTATTTTTCTGGGTGTTGCTTTGCTAGCTTTGGTCCGATGAAATTGTATCGCACATAAGGCTTTTGACAAAGATGCGTCGTCCTGTGCTATAATAAAATTTGTATTCCCGCGTATAAAATAATTTTTTCACAAGATAGACGGTTGAATAGATATTCGTAGGTGAATGGGAGGAAAAGAATTCATTTTAACTCGATAACAATTTAATCCTTTGAAATTGAGCGATTTTATTTTATTTTTCCAACGAAAAATTTACACAAGTCTTCTAACAAAGATGAATCGCCAGTAGTATAATAAAATTTGTGTTCCTGTGTATAAAATACAATTTCAACGAGATAGGCGGTTGAATAGATATTCGTAGGTGAATGGGAGGAAAAGAATTCATTTTAATTATGTAACAAATTGACCCTTTGAAACCGAGCAGTTGTATTTTATGTTATCAACAAAAAATTGTTATCCTCAAAAATTGAACCATGCGTCATCATTATTTCGATAAATTGATATCCCAGCCTGAACGAGGAAAAGGAAAGAATTCCGAGTATTATTATTTCAATTATTGTACGATGGTTTCTCCGCCCGTGTGATCACGATAAAATATCTTTTATGAATAAAAAAAAGGAGAACGCGGATGACAACGTCGCCTATACAAATACAATAAACTTTCAAACTTGAAAGAGGCTGCCGAGCCCGACGTAGACTTTTCTCAGCATAATTGTAATTATAATTTTTTTCGCATTGCGTCCCATTGTTCGGCCGTAATAGATCGGGGCCACCTCTCTTGCATACTTACGTTCTAATAGAAAAGAAAATCTCCGACGGGAAGTTTCACCGCGCTCGCGTTGTAAAAAAAAGAGTAAAAAAAGCCTAGTTACAGGTAAGTGACTAGGTTAATAAATTCCACTCGGAGGTTGGTGTTTGCACTAAGTTTTACTTGCGCGCTACGGCTCGTCTTGTTGTGCTACATTGCGTGGACAAAAAAACGTCAGTCTACCTGAATGCAACGTTTCAACGTAATACACCGGTCTCGCCTTAATTGTTCGCTCGAGTTTCATCGATTCAATCAACGTTCCAATCAACGATATTGACCTCGAAATACGACCGAGAAACAGAGCCTGGGTCAATTATTGCAAATCACTTTAAAGAGCTTTAACCGCTTACCGTAAATCGTTTAACTGGCTCGGCAACGAATTGCTGGGGAGCTTTTAGGTGGGATTTATTTTATTGTTTCTTTTTGTTATTTTATTATTGACAACGACGAAAAAATGTATTACTTACAATAACGAGAATATAATTAGATGGTAAGCTTTTGGCAACCCTTACATTCTCTAAGTAATTGGAACTGTGGTACGAATAAACTTTGTAAACTCCGAAGGTAAAAAAGGCTGAGAGAATCTTAGCAATTTGTAATGTAGGTTTTTGTCTCGAACAAATCAATATTATTATTATACTACGGTATGAGTTATGTGAAATTTAGGATACGTGTTGCTTTACTATCCGATATTTCTTTTTATTATTATTTTATTATTCGTAACGACTATAATAGTAATTTGCGATACAAGTGCGGTAAAGCTAACTTTATACGCACGCTGTAATATATGAGGTTCGCTACATCGCACCAGTATCGCATAATACTTTCTGTAACGAATGCAGGAGATGTGCTACTCCGTGTCGGTTGATTGTAGCGCTGCACAGCCAGCGTGCGTAAAGTACGAGAAGCGTGCGTAAAGTACGAGAAGCGTGCGTAAAGTACGAGAAGCATGCGTAAAGTACACTTGGCTGTAAAGCGCCACTTACTTCACTCTCGACAGGCACGAAAAGTAGCACTTTTCATGCATGAGTTGCATAAAATTGATTACTTACAACACCGATAATAAAAACTGATAGTAAGCTTTTCTCAATCCTTACATTCTCCAAGTTATTCAGACTACAGTATGAATAATCTACCTAAACACCAAAGATAAAAACGGCTGAGAGAATCCCAGCAATTTGTAATATAGGTTTTTACCACAAACAATTCAATATTATTATTATACCACGATTTGAGTTATGTGAAATTTACCACTCTGTTGCTTTACTATCCGATTGGTAAATACTGGTATAAAAATATTTGGTATAAAAACGATCAATGAAATTTTACTATGTATTTTTTTCGGTGCATGAGTCCTCGGGTAAACGAGTATGGCATACCGGTACTCGCTTAAAGGCTTACCTGCATTATTTGTCTACGCCGGTGGCGACGATCGGATTATATCTTCCTCGGCGCGATTGCTTGTATACCTGTACATCGATTCGTTATCACTTCACAGACGCGGCTATCGCCGATTTTATACCATCGCGGGTACGTGTAGGCGCGAAGGCAGTAACGCGGAATAGCATCATCGATTCGATTCGCTTATAGGTGGCGATTAGATAACTTCTCGTACGCCGAGGCGGCGAATAATCATAATAATCATAATAATCATAATTCTCGCGATAGGGATAACATTTTTTGAAATTTCTCTTTTTTATGTAATCAAACATTTCATTTTCCTCTTCGACAAAAACGATATTTTTTGTCACATCTGAGGTGGCAAATAATAAATGGTCCCGCATCAGGGACATCCCATTTTTTATGTATACGTTTATTTTTAATGTTATGTTTAATGTATATGTAAATATTCGATATGCGTACTATAGAAAGAAGTACTTTTTTTTGTTGTAAAATTGTGCGAATGAAAAAATCGTTCGTGCATGCTAAAGTGAAGGAAAGAAGGAAAAAAGGCGAATTCTTGGTCAACGATATCGTAGTTATACGTGGCGGGCTGGGACGTTGTTGCGCCCGATGCACAGCGAGAGAAGCGAGGCTGCAGAACAACGGCGGCAACTTTTGTATTATATCGTCGACTTATGTAACGAGGTCCGAAGTTTCCGCTCAGCCTAGCGTGGAAGCTCGTCGGTTGGTCTGTGCTGGTTCGGGAAGCTTTGACTTGTGGCTGGGGAGGCCGTTGTCCAGCCAGCAGACTCCAGTCCAGAGAGGCCCATTGTCTGCCCGGTACGGGGCTCGTGCACTACGTGGGCAGCGACGCATGCCCGTCTCTATAGAACTATCCTCGCGGTTCTCTTGGCTGAGGAATCAAAAATCACTTGGGCGTTTTGTGTACGATGCAGCAGCCAAGTCCCCATAGAATTCATCATTATTTCATACCCGAGCTCGACTTCAGACTCGTTATTTAAACCCTTCAACAGACTCTTTCCCGTTGGGAAAAAGGTTGTTCATTGAATCAATCAAATAGGAATTAAATGAATTAAAAATTTAATTAATTAAATATGAATTGAAATAAAAATTTAATTAGATAGATAATTATTTATTGCACATATACGAATATAGAGATTCAAGATGCAAGGAATTATAAGATTAATGTTAATATAGAGAGAGCAGCTTATAAGCTAATGCTTTCGCACACATTTTTCAGTGACGATGTCATTTACAATTCACAGATACATAAGGTACGACCGGTTATCGTTTTAGCGGCTTAGTATTTCCGCTCTTAACATGAAACTCTTAGACAGGTGGAAAAATAATACTGCAAGGCTTCGCAAATCATTCGCGTTTAAAATATACACAATATTTTCCTCCTCCTCTTGCCAAAGTTTCCTGGGAGAAACTTTGGCAAGAGTGGCTTCTAAACGCATTATACATTGTACAATTTAATAAAATATGTTAGAAGCTCTCATTTTCATGGCGGTTAGAGATCATGCAGATTTGAGATTGGTCTGCAACGCCTTGTTTATTATAACTCCGATTAAAATTAAATTTAAAGTAAATTTAATTTACAAAAAGTGATTACATTAGCATTAGGTATACAATTTAGTATAAGAAGCTGATCGTAAATATTAACTTTGCCAACAAATCTATTTTACTATACCTAGAAAAACAATTTACTTGACGGCCACCGTTTATTTGGTTTAAGTAAATAATATATATTTGTTAAAAAAATATATTTATTTAAATTAAGTAAATAGTTACTTAAATCAAATAAATATTTAACTTAAACCAAATAAACGGTGGCCGTCAAATACATTTTTTTCTGGTCGTATTATTAAAATAAAAATCCAATAACAGTAAAATAAAAATAAATTTTTTTCCTAAATGGCTATCGCGGTTTTGCCGAAAGTCGACGCAGCGATAGATTTGCGTTAACGAAAACAATAAGTTTGTCATATTCGAGAATACAGCGGGTAGGTCGTAGCGCCGTACGAAGTAACGTTCGCGGCGGTGGGTACGTAAATATAACACTTGTATGCCGTAGCACTACTGTTGCACCGGCAAACAGGGCTATTCACAATTTTTCCAGCGAATACGGTTCGCTTAACCGTGATCCAGTTCCCAACGCATCGGCCGCATTACCGTTACACGCAGCGAGTCAGCCGAGTGGCTTCCGATGCCGGGCGGCGAGATCGCAGGTACACCGGTAACAGCAGCCAGCCGAGCGCACTCTGCTCCATAAACGCGAAACTTCCTAAAATGGACGGTGTACGCGCGTCGCGATTGCGCCTCTCCTAGCAATTACGGAACAATGGGGGATTATTTGGGTAGAGTCATTTGAGTTAATTAAACACGTGGGCAATGCTCAACTGTGAGCCACAATGTCGAACCTCGTTATTTTTCCATAACGGACACTTACAATACCGAGTCGACGAATACGACCGTCGATAGACTAATCACCCTTCCAAATGTCTTTCGTGCCGCCTTTACATCACTTCATACAACTGCAATGAAATACGAGCCAAAAAAAGTAGCCTGGCTATGAACGTTAAGGACTTAGGGGAGAGCGGGGCAAAACGGAATTACGAGACAAAACGCAATTGTCCAATGACTTTTGGATGGTGGCGATAGTGGTAGGTGAGGCAAAACAGGTTTGAAAATCCGGACGTATCGTTGGGATAAAATTGGGCACGCAAAAATTATTGGAAAATTGAGTTTTGCCCTCACTGTCCCTCACTGTGCCATTTTGCCCCGTCTCCCCTACGCGACAGTAAATGGGCAAGCAAGCATATTTCGTGATTTTTTTTCTTGATTAATGTGCGCTTTTAGATATTATTTTTTTTGGGTGGAAGGAGGATACGTTGAGGAACATTTAGGCATTTTTTTAATTCAATGTTATTGTTATTGTGTATGTTTTTTAATCGGGTGGCGTAAACAATTTTTTCGGAAGTTCGTTAGCGGTGTCCCTGTTTTCGACTTGTCATTTTATCTGAAATAATATTTTTTTTATTGTTTCTTAACAAATTATATATAATGGCTGAAAGACTTAGGTCGATGCCCAATTGACAATCTGTATATGTTCTCACGACAATCAACGTTATGTCATGTTATGTTCAAAAAAGTGTTCCATCTGGGATATTGTCAATAAATCCACTACTACTGCTATTACTGATATATAACGTGGTCCTTGAAGAGGGGGAAAAATTGACAAAATGATGGCCATTTGAAAAATCTATTTTTACCCTTTTTTACACTTTGAATAATTTTTCCAACAATTACTTTTTAAAGATGAAAAGGTCAAGAACTAAATAATCTGTTGAAGTATATCGATAAAAATGTTCATAAAAATCCATAAAGCCGTTTTCGAGATATCAGGGACACCGATTTTGAAAATCATGTTCCGAGAAAAACGCGTTCAAAGTTCGGCCGCACCGCTACTCAAGCGCTTCGTCGCTTTCCACATAACGTTCTCTAACTTTCGTAATTTGTTGAATTTCGACATAAAAATTTAACAGAATATTCTTAAGACCATAAACTGTTAGAAGAAAAAATCTAAATTTTACCTTGGCGTAAGTCCTTAAAAAGAAATAAGGAAAATTTAACGAAACGCAGAGACCGAGGAAAGAGAAAGGCAGTCGATGCGTTAGGAAGACGAGTGGAAGCCAATAAGGCCAATTACGAAAGAAAGGAATGAAAGAGGAAGAAAAAAAATAAACGGAACCCCGGAGTCCGAGGATAGACGAGGACATGAGAAACGGTACGAAAATGAAAGCTCGATAGACGTGGAATGGGAAATTATGGAAACTGTTGATAACGGTAAGACATATTTTCCGCTATTAAATATTTTCGGGTCATTAACGCCATTGTCCTTTGAAATGCTCTTTAATAAAAATGGTTGAAAATCGAAATTTTTATATCGCTTTCTCACAGTTGAAAACTGAAATTTTCATATCGCTTTCTCATGATGTTCCTTTATTTGCAAAGCTTCTTCTATGAGAAAGCGTTTTCTATATTCTTGGTTTCCTCATAGTGGAAGCTTTACGATTAAAGGAACATTATAGGAAAGCGATATGAAAATTGCAATTTTGAAGTTTTATAAGGAAGCGATATGAAAATTGCAATTTTCAAGTTTTATAAGGAAGCGATATGAAAATTTCAATTGCCAACTGTTATGATTAAGCCATATGAAAATTTCAATTATAAACTATGCGTACAAAAGAAAAAACATTTTTTAATTAAATTTTGCAGAAACATTGACTAATGACCACGCTCACTGTGTGTTAAATTCCAGTTCGATCGACCGAGGCATTCTTGAGTTATAGCGGTTTCGATTTTTCACTTCTGATTAACATACACACCACTCGCACATACACACATACATGCGCAAATTTTTTCCGAATATAATTTCCATGTTATCGAAATTACATCTTTTCATTAGAATCTCGAAATTTTTTCTTTGTACCACAACAAAGTTTCCTCCAGGAGCAAGCAAAAAAAAAAAAAAAAGTAGTGGTTGAAACGAGTCCCGGTGCCGCGTGTTTGGCCCTGTGCTCGGTGCGTGTCGCCGTTCCCGCGCGTGGAGTTACAACATCGGTAAAGAAGTCATCGTCCGAAGGGGAATCCTCTCTCGTTCGTCAATTAGAGCATCCGGGCTAAAAGAACCGAGCGGCTCTCGAGACTCGTCGTCGGGAGGATGCCGAACGCACGGTCTCTTGGCTTCCCGAAGTTTACGACCTCCCAAGAAGATGACGATGAAGACGAAGAAGAGGAAGAAGAAGAGGAGGAAGAGGAAGACGAGGAGTGCGCGCGTGTCCACGCTCCCGTACGAAGTCATCAGGAGAGCCCACAGTGTTTCGTACATTATGCACTGTAACACTCCTGCACGGACTATTCGTACGTATCGTGTAACGACGCGATACACAGTCGACGGTTAAACCGGTACCGGACTCAATGAAAACTGGTTTCGGCGGCTCGGGTGCGTGCTGTGATGTCACTTTCGTCCCCCACCTCGCCGCGGAGGTATGATCGTCTCTGCACTACCTTTTTGCACGATCGCGAAGAGCTTTCGACCATCGGGACGCATTTAAGTAAAAAAAAATAAGATCAGGAAAAAGGAAGAAAAAAAAAATAGTTTTTTTTTATTGGAGCGAATAGTCGTTTTTGTAATTTATGTACAGGCAACAAAACAGAAAGAATTGTATTATTTATAAGAATGTAAATAACGGAGAAGTGAGATTAGAGTATAGTGAAGTGTAAGCTTAAGGGCAATAGATGGAAATAAAAATACTCATACTGCTGTGAAAAAATATGAATGTAAGGTCGGAGCAGATATTCCTAGTCGACCCTGTATCGATAAGTTACTTAGCGTGTGAACTTACTTTGAGCCAAGTTTGGAATTATGGCAAATGATTTTTATATTTTAAAAAAGTAGAAAAATATATCGGAAATGCTCGATTTGGTGCGAATGTTACCAATAGCGTTAGCGATAGAAATTAAAAAATGAACTGCTCGAAAAACAAATTGTAAATAGAAAGAAAAGAAAGTTATAGTGTATGACTATAATTTTTTTCTTTCTTATTGCATTATGTTTTTCGATGTTTATGGGTAGGTGAGAATTCAGAATTACGGGTGAAACGGCAAACCGTAAACAGCACCGAGTTTTGCTTCCTCATTGAGGAATCTTTGTTTTTTCATTTCTTTCGATCATGAAAAATTCTGTCGTTCATTTGTCGATCGCGAAAAGGTTTCGGCTAAACAGGAAGCATTTTTTAAAATCAAAAATCATAAAAAAAATAAAGACAAAGAATCATTTGTTTTATCGAAACGAGTACTGGATTTGGTCCAAGCGTCAGCGATAGAAAATTAAATAATTGACTGCTCGAAAAGCTTGACCCAAAAAGAAAGAAAAAAAATCATCATAATGACACGTCGTCTCATTTATGTGTAGGTGAGAATCCCGAATTACGGGATGGAACGGTGAACCGTGAACCGCAACGAATTCTTTTTATTTCTCATTGATCATGAAAAATCCCGTGGTTCATTTATCGACCAGGTGTACACAGGGAGGGTTTAACGAACCAGTATCCCCGAGTGGATGCTCGTTCGCCGATACAGTATCGGATCTCACGTCGTTGTTAACTGACTCACGCGCGTCTGGTTTATAATTATAACGAAGCGATGGTCGATGGGGTAATCGACTGTCGGTACGTACATAGAACCCCAGAGGCTGGTACCGCGTATCCACCTATGTACACGAATAGTCGCCTATAGTTGTGGTATATTATGTGGTTTGATACACGTACAGAACAACGCTCGGCAGAATCCTCGCTACGCCACACTGGGGAACTCACCTTTCACCCCGAAGGTAACTGTACAGCGTGGAAAGGCGGAGAATGGTTTGCTAACAGAAGCAAAATAACACTCCCAATGCGAGCTGTATTCTGGAGGCTCGAAACCGCTATGTCGAATTACAAATTTAATATATATATATATATATATATATCTGTGTATATATATATATATATATATGTATTTATATTGAAACAGAGAACGTAACTGCTTTTACGAAATATTTATCAGCGCTCATTATCTACTGTGCGGTATTGCAAATTTTCACCTGTGTGAAATTGCAGATTTCCCGGAAACGGAAAGCAAACAAGCGGGAACGAAGTCGGAGTTGCAATTGAGACGCAATTTAATTTTGCAAATTGGAAAAAAAAAATTGTTTGAGACGGGGGTGTAAAAGTGGAGAGAAAAAAAAATCGACGTAACTGGGATCTCTCGTGTTGGAGGCGGGACTCTTGGACCGTTATCCCGCGAGTGATCCCGACGGCTCGTTAGTAGGAACAAAGCGCGAAGCGGATCTCACGAGGCATCGGGAAACATGCGATATGTAACTCTCTCGACACGCGCCGTGGATGCCGATCGCTCCGGGCGAGATCGATATTTTACACATCATCGACGAACCATCAAGAAATTGAATCTTCGAAGGCGCAATTCGCGTAATCTCTTTCGGAATATCCAATATCCATAAATCTTTATTTTTGTCGAACTTATCGAGTTCAATAACAAAGCGAAAAAATAACCTTTTGACGATTTTTATGCATAAATTGGTATATTAAATTTAATGTACATTTGTGATGAAAAATTTATGTACAATATATTAAAGACTTTAGAAACACTTTACTTTTAACAATTAACTTTCATTTTACTGTGAAAGTACTTTAAATCCAATAATTTACTTTAATATCACTGCAAAAGGCCACTAATTTTTCATCGCAATTATACATGAAATATGATGCACCAGTTTTTGCATGAAAACTTTCAGTCCGGTGCATTAAATTTACAATATTTTTTAACAGTGTAACGTTTCCATACCAATGTACGTATTTTTGAAAATAATTTTTATACCATTATCTAATTGAAAAAAATAGAAACAATTAAGCAATACACGCGGAAAATTGACCATTTGCTCATGCGACTAACGTCAGTTCGGAATCATGTTATCAAATGTGTTTTTTAATTTTTTTTCACCTTAAAAATTAAGGATTAGAGGTGCTCTTGACTGATTTTGCAAGATGTAACGTCTGCAATAGAAACGCCGACCGTAATGCTTCGATGCCTAACGTGATCGTCCCATCGCCGTTACAGATAATTAATAGAATGCGAGTCGCTGAATAACGCAACGGCGAGCACGGTTCGATTATCGCGCTTAAAAAATAATAATAAAAAAAGAAAAAATTAATAAAATATTACAAATAATTATACAATTTATATAAATTAAATATATAAAACATAAATAAATATATAAATTGAATACAAATAAAAATATAATGGTAATCAATTTAAAAAATTAAAAACTAAATTATATTTCATAGGTAGAATGTGGAACGGTGTTTCGTAGTCGGGCGGTGTACGCGCGGGCGCGCAAAGTTTCGCGGTGAATTCGATTCCCGGCGCGATGTTGAGCTCGCTCGGTCGGCTCACCTCTGTTCTCCACCCACACTCCATACCCGCCAGGGCCTTCCTATCGTCGTCGGCGGCGACGACGGCGGTGGTGGCCGCGGCTTGACTCGCCGAGCCTCTCGCGATCGAGTCCCTCGATTCCCCCGAGTGAAAGTCTCGGATCCGTGGCTCGAACTCGACAGTCGTACCGCGACGGCTTTCCTGACGGGACACCCGTGTAAAATCACCGAGACTGGTCCCGCTAATCATCCGAGCTTTGCTGTCCATCGTAACCCCCGCTCGGAATTCGACGGAATTGTCGTTTTTGTTTTTTCATTCCTTTTAATCGTTTTCAGTTCTTAAGTGCAAAAAAAAAAAAATTAAATTTTTTTAAAGGAAAAATACAGCATCTATAAGTTGCATTTTATACACTGCATACGACCCGCAACGGTACTCGAGTGTGTGGGCCAATAAGTGCAAGTGAGTTTCTCTGATGTAATTATACAACTTTACAAAGGATCCTCGTTCCGAAGGATTATCTTCCACCAACCAACTTCCCGGTAATAATCATTAATTTTGTACATAATAATAATCATAAACAATCTGTGATATAAAATTGAGGCTATTTCTTGTTTTCTTTTTTCATTTAATCTGTTTTATTTATCACGCGCCTACACCGCTCAGATGTGAATTACCGTTTCACCTTATGGAATACAATTCACTTTCTAATTACATTTAAAAACTTTTTATTATGTTATTTTTTTGTATGAAAAATTCGTAAAGGATTTCCATCCCTTTCGGTCCCCAATTTCTTTCAACGACATTCTTGACGGCGAAACTTAATCCTTCAGGTACGGAGGGCTTTTTGCAGAGAGCAAACTACCGTGCCTTCTTTTAAAAACAAAAACGATACGGATGTTCGTAATAAATTTTTTTCTACGTTATAAATAAAACAACACTTTGAGGTACGTCTGTGAATTTTTACAGATTTTGTTTAGGACATCAACTTGTTATTCGAGTCGTTCGAAGGTTTCGTCTAGGCAAATTCTAATTCCTCGTTGAACGAGGATCTCGTACGTGAAGGCTTAATGATTTTGAACGTACAGATGTGCAATTTAACTTGCGTATCGACAATGAGTCGAAACGATGACACACTGTAAAAAAAATTTGTTTGAAAATTAATGAACGGTATTGGAAGCTTTTTTACATAAATAGTTTCTGAAATTTCAAACACATGTGTGTTGCAATTTTACAGTAAAATTTGTAGTAAATTCCAGGCCAAAGATTCCTAATTTTAATATCTCGTATTTTTATTTTAAAAATAAAAGTGCATTAATGTTCGATTAATGTAAATACTTTAAGCAAATTTCAATTTCCAGTACATTACATTTACAATTTATTTTGACAGTGTAGGAACTATTCGATTTGATAAAGGTATTTACAATAAATACTAGGAGTGATTCTTACCTACACTGTTCAAATGTGGATCACCGTTCCCCCTTCCGGAATACAATTCAAGTTGTACTTAAATATTTTAAATTTTCGTTATATTATTTTTTTTATGAAAAATTAATCCGTAAAGGCTTTCCGTCTCATCCCCGGCCCAATTTCTATCGACCCAATTCTAATCTGCGTCAGTTTCATGATATCGAACATACAGAAGTGCAATTTAACTTCACCCAGAAAAATAATTTATTCGACGGGCCCGCCACAAATAAATGGGTATTTGGTTTGAATAAATACTTATTTGGTTTAAATAAATTCTTATTTGATTTAAATAAATATTCATTTGATTTAAGTAAATACGTAATTGATTAACATAAATAATGATTTGATTAAAATAAATATTCATTTGCGGGTGCCCATTAAATAAATTATTTTTCTGGGTGTTGCGTTTCGACGATGCGTCGAGGCGTTGATAAGAACGATTCGATTTGATAAAGGTATTTACAATAAATAATAGGAGTGCTTGTTACCGGCTCGAAGGATGCGAAGAGAAATCATCGATGACCTCTCCCGCGCTTCACGACGTGCGAGATATATAGTTCCCGGGGTTTCCGTGTTCGGCAGACGTAATCGTTAAACGAGAACTCTTCGTTACCTCTGTCGGGCTTGTATACATTGTTAGGTAATTATAGTTGGAACGAATGAAAAGACGACGAAGGGAACGTGAAAGGTCCGGGCTCGTGGCTCTCGTTCTCCCACAGACGCAGCCGCGGCCGCAGCCAGCCGGCATGCGGTTGCCATGCGGCTTTACCGCTCCTGACGGTTCTGTTGCGCCGCTCACGCGCCGCGCGTTTCCTACTTCATCGCGCCCGCCAACTTCTTGCACGATATTTCATTCCTCCCCACAATTTTCCTTTCAACCCTTCAAGCAACGAGACACGAGGATATTGACTATTTTTTCTTTCTTTCTTTCTCTTTAACTTAAGAATTATAGGAGCTTGTTTATGAATCAGTAACAAACTTGTATGGCACTAGCCGATTATCGCCTGGATCGTTCGATCCTAAAGCCTTCACCCGAAACGAACCATTTACACCCATACAAATAATTTAGTTGCCTGGCAACCCGAAAATAAATATCTATTTGATTAATATAGATATTTATTAAAATCAATTAAAATAGTTATTTACACCAAATAAATATTCATTTGCGGGTGCCCGTCAAATAAATTATTTTTCTGGGTGTACATACATTGGCATTGGATTTTTCTTACTCACAGAAGCTTTGTTTTGGTAAAAAAAAATTTCGAAATGTTAAAACTGAGAGATTTCGTTTGATGATGAGATTTCGAAATGTGTTCAGAATGTTTAAAAAAATCGAAAAATCACATTTAGCCAAAAAGTCCAAATGTATGCGTGTGTGTGTGAATTAGGCGCGAAAAATTCAAACCGCTATAAGTCGAGAATGCCTCTACCAATCAAGTTGAAATTTCACACACAGCGCGTGTGGTCAGTAGTCAATGTTACTTCAAAATTTCATAAAAAATTGTTCAGTTCTTTCTTTTTATACGCGATTTTTTTTTCTTCAAAAATGTGTCTGCGCTCTTACAATTTTGTTAGCTATCGGGGCAAAAAGTTGTCCACAAATGGAGTATAATCGGCCGATGATCGCTATTAAATTTGTCGAAAAACGATCGAAACGTTTAAATTTTCTGTCATATTGATTTTATTGAATTTCATGAGAAATTGTTACTTTAATTTTAGACGTAATTTTTTTCTATGTACTAATTACTATGTGTTATATAGTCTATAGGATCGAAGTAGTGAATATGGCCCGCTGCTAATTCAGGTGGGTCATATTCACCACATCTACCCTATCATACATTGTAAATTATATAATTATAATATTATATTATTATACAATATAATAGTATATTATATATTACATTTGCATTTGCAATTCGTATAAAATTGCGAGTTTCACTCGTCTCCAAGAAAATTGCAAATTGACATAGATATATGTTATCGCCGACGGTAACTTTCATTTTTTTTTTAGTCGATTCTGGTTTTTCGTTGATTATGCGTAAATAGCAATTTGGAATTCATACCCGCGCATAGCCCGTTCTAGCAGCTTTGTTCTCGTTACATCGTGTCGCGGCTTCTATAATACCGCTAATAGGACACGTGCGTAGACTGACGTCTGCCTTCTCGTGGAACTCAGGGTAAACCGAGATATCCCTGCAGCGATTTGCAGTCGCTGTCCTTGTTTTCCGAACGAGGCCTCGAGAGCGCTTCGACGATTGTATTCACTCCCGGACGAATTCGTTTGTAATACACTATTATAACGAAGCCGTGACCGGAATGACGACTAACACACACGGCGAACTCCACCTTGACCCTTCGACGATGTAGCCAATTTTTCAAACGATCTTTCGTATCGGTAAAGTAGTTCGATGTCCAGACACAAATATCCGATTAAAACTTCACAGAAACGCAACTTTGAAATACTATATTTCGAGGCCACAGACGATGTGGAAAGTCCCAAGAGCACGTACAGTGTCGAATGCTGCGACCGATGAGAACATTTATTTCCTTGACGTGCTGCTGTTTCAGAATGGTCTAATTTCGGAATCCTCTTTTTTTATGTTTCTTCATTAAGAGAATCAATTTCGACACTAGTCGGAACCCTTTCCAGAATTATGTTAATTTTGTCTATAATTATGTTATTTTGTAATTTGAGACGGACACATGTCAAAACACATGTGGAAACTTGTTTACATAAACTGTTTCTGAAATTTCAAACACATGTGCGTTGCAATTTTACACTAAATTTTTTAACCTTCGTGAAAATGTTTGTAAATTTCAGGCAAAAGATTCGTAATTTTTATGCCCGGTATTTTTGTTTTACACAAAAGTACATAAATGTTCGATTAATGTAAGTAATGCAAGCAAATTTAAAGTTTCAGTACACTAAATTTACAATTTATTTTTAGTGTAAATTCAGAAAAAATCAAATGTGCATAGGAGTGTCCGACGATTGGGAAGTGTCCGAGGATTTGTACTGTTACCTTAATTAGTCTATTCCTTATCGATAATATTTTTCGCCTAGATTAGCTGTTTCTAAGAGTGCGCAATATGCCACGATCGGTAACAAAAAATGCAAGTTTTTTTCCGCCTAAAAAAAAAAGATTACTTTCGACCGGAAGTGCTTAGTATCTTCTGGGAAAGAGGGAAAAGCGCAGTTTTCGCTACCGACTGAGTGCCGGCACGCGGATCGAGAAGGTTTCGCGCCGCCTTGAGACGCACTTCCGTCTTTTACTCGCCACTTTGCGCAGCCAACGAGAAAATACACAAAGGACGTAAACAAACTAATTTGTCTCGTCGACGATCCTTCGTTTCTTGGAAACTCATCCTGCGGCTATTGTGATGGAAAATAATATTCCCCGGCTATAAATAACCGAGTGGAGATACGACCGGTCTGTGACCTCGAATAACGCCTGCGTCCGCGAACATGACTCCTCGATGTGTGTTATATCATTTTTAAATTTACACACTCGAACCACCGAGAGCCTCGATTTTCATACGTCATCGGCGCCTCTCATCGATTAAATCCCCCTTACCTGCTGTCCGGGCGCAAACAAACTGCCGGCAGTTTATTCTCGTGTTTGAGAGATGGCTTGAGAATAAAAAAAAACACGCAAGAATGAGAGAATCGAGTGGCGAGAAGGGAAGGAGCGAGGATGAGAACCGAGGTATCGCGTACCTGACTCAAGACAGTCCGACTGTTGAGTGGCGCGTTTGCGGAACTGGAAATTTTTCCCCGACGCCTTTTCGCACGTTCGGGATCGTTAGACGTTCCACGCTAATCATCAGAATCCTCACCAACATAAAAAAAGGCAGAGATAAAAATCCATCATTTTTGTCAGCAAATATTTATTTTTACTGATCGATGATTGATGAGCAAAAAAAATTGAAAAAAATAAACAGAAATCCATAATTTTTGTCAGTAAAAAATTATTTTTGCCCATCGATGAATTCATGGATAGCACAATCTATCGATACAGTGAAATAATAGAACAAAAAATTTTTTTGTGAAGAAACAGAAATCCCTAATTTTTGTCGGTATAAAATTATTTTTGCGGATCGGTGAATTAACGATAGCACAATCTATCCACACATTGCAACAATACAGCAAGAATAATTGATAAAAACAGAAGTCCATACTGTGATAAGTAAAAGCTTGTGCCGGCGGATCGAATACGTGAGTATTATTTCGATAAATAAATAAATCAACAGCCGATCGGTTGAGAAAATAAATCGATAGCATCGCTGCGTTGATGCGCGTATCTCGATGGAAATAAATGAATAAGAAACGAAGGATGCTAGTGCAATTTCGCGTCGGGATTTCTTCGTAAATTTCTGTGCGTTTAATGAAAATACGCGATGGACTTTGTATGTCTGGAGAGAGGTTCGAAGCAGGCGATTCTGCGCGATAGCTCGTGCTTTTTAATCGGGACGGTACAGAGAGGTATCCACTCCGCTATTCAGAGGTGTAACATTAATCTCGTCTTTCCTCGGGATCGCGTTCACGGTGTAAGAGAGTGAACGGCTTCGAAGGTCGCGTCGATTCCGCGAGAGCGTTGTGTGCACCTATATTATGTCTTTAAATCTGGGCGCACTGCTCGCTCTATTCGTCGGACGATAGAGAGAGCAAATGGATTCTTCACGGGCAGTGCGGCACTTCATCGCGGCTTGGTACGCGGTGGAAAAAAATCGTCGTTGCATTAAGGTCGAGACGTCGCTTTTGCATCGGCCACGCATCGTTTCACACGACTAAATTGCACGGGCAATAGAGAAATTTATTTATTTATTTTTATATTATTTTTCACCTTTTTCTCGATATGGTTGGAAATACCGTTAAATGTAATGCAGCCCATGTTGCCTTAGTTTTGACTAAGTATTGCGGTGTGAAGGTAAAATAGCGACCAATTAAGGTAAAAGTACCAGTGGCCACACAGCTAAGGGCGCAGTCCCAGTTCCCGTACGTGCGTGAAAAATCGTATTTGCGTCTCTCTTGCACGCATGCTTTGCGCGGCCACTGGGACGTTTACCTTAAAGGTGTCCTGGCTTAATTCGAAATTATATTGATATGCCATGCATTTTTAAAATTTAACAATTAGAAAAGTTATTATATTATTTATTATATATAATATATTATGCTAGTGGAGCTCGTGGCTCGGGCGCTCCCCTCTTTATAGAGTTAAAAGCATGCGAAACACCTTTCCGAGTGTGTCTCTCTCGCTCCGCTGTGAGCGCCTCTGATGCTTCTCTCTCGCACCCAATAGTGTTTCACATGCTCTTAAGCCCTTATTATTCTAAGTCTCTTTACTTCACGGTCTTATTATTAGCCAACTTCGCGGCCCAATTACTGACTTTCCGACCCTAATATTGACCCCACCCCATTATTATATATTATATATTATATATTATATATTATATATTATATATTATATATTATATATTATATATTATATATTATATATTATATATTATATATTAT
>JAPYZC010002393.1:0-21452 GCA_030522665.1 Ichneumoninae sp. A BG-2022a
AACAAAAAAAAAAAAAACACGAAAGCGCCCCGAAACCTGTTTTGGGACTGGTCTCCGGCAACTCGGGCCCCCCGATAATCTCGTGCGAAAGAGGCTTGTGTGTCTGTGGGACGCAGAAACGAATTCAGCGAAGTTTTATCCGAACTCCAGCAATGTAACGAAAACCGACGACCAGCAATGTAACGAAAAATTTTCTAAAAAGTACATTGAAGTTTGAAACATTCATTTTTTATTACGAAGTCTTTTTTTCATTGAATATTATTTACACGATGTATTTTATAATAAACATATATGCATCTTTAAATAAGAATTGGCCTGGATAAAATTTTTAACGACATCGGCCCGATTTTTTTTTACCCATTAGCTCTGGCTAATTCTTATTCGATGAATTTTATAATAAACGTATACGAACCTTTCAATAACGATGATTGTCCTGAATTAAATTTTGAAGCTCACAGACCCGATTATTATAACGCGTTATCTCTGGCTTTGTTTTATAATATTTATACGATGTATTTTATAATCAACGCATATGCAACTTTAAATAATGATGAACAACATGAATTAAATTTTCAACGACCTATCGGCCCGATTTTTTAACGCATTATCTCTGGCTTTGTTTTATTGTATATTATTTATACGATGTATTTTATCATAAACGTATATGCACCTTTCAATAACGATGACGGGTCTGAAATAAAAAAAAATAATATCGACCCAATAAACACTCCCGTGCGACTGCATAGTACGTTAATCACGAATCTCGTGTATCTCTAACTAAGTGGGTGTTCGGGTTATCGAGCGATTCTGCTATATCGCGTCGCCCCCGTGTCCCAACGATTGTATAATACGTTTTGTTTTTTATGCGAACGATCACACAGCTGCGGTAGAGCCTCTCCCTCCCACTTGTCGCTTCGAAGCGTGCAACGCAATATTTACGCGACCTCGGACTGACATTGCCAAAAATAACACGAGCAAGCCCCATCGGAGTCACGGTAGGGAGAAGCGATAGAGAGGATCGGTGACGAGCCGAATGAGTGGAGGCCAAGGTGAAGGCCAAACCAACACTCATCTATATCTATATATTTCTTCGCGCTCGTTCTTTCTCTTCCCGCAACGCTCTGACGGTTTTTCGCTCTGCCGCTCTCGCTCTCACGATGCATCGGGTGCAGCCGACTCGCGCAACTGGTGCAAGCGGGACAGCTTCCCCCCTTCTGCCAAGGACAAGCCTCACCGACAGGAAGCGACGCGTCAGATGAGAAAAAAAAACATCCAAACTTCTATGTATTTTTTTTAACCTCCGAGTGTTTTCTAAGCTGGAATCGTAGTTTTTTTCGACTCCCATCGCGAAGGTATTTTTCCGAACGATGGAATTCTACGCAATAAACAACGTTTGTTATTTTGACAAACATTTCTTGTCCACAAAGGTTCACGGTTTTTTTGTTTGAATTTTCCAGGTTTTTAAATTTAGGATGCCTTTTTTGTTATTAAAAGAATTGTAAAACGGGAAAGAAAAAATTAATGTTTATCAAATGTACAAACTGTTTTTTTAGCGATTTTATTGCGCATAAGGTTAAAAAAATGGTACGCTCTGTTTATGCAATTGTATCTAAAAAATTAAAAAAAAAATTGAATTTTCCAGGTTTTAAAAATTTAGGATGCCTTTTTTGTTATTAAAAGAATTGTAAAACGGGAAAAAAAAATTAATGTTTATCAAATGTACAAACTGTTTTTTTAGCGATTTTATTGCGCATAAGGTTAAAAAAATGGTACGCTCTTTTTATGCAATTGTATCTAAAAAAATAAACTAAAAAAAATTATTATTTCTATGCTGTTACAGGCAAAGCTGTGGAGCGAATGGCATATTCTCGCGTCGTCTGGACTTCAGCGCATTCAACAGTCTGCCGAGGACCAAGCTCAACTCCTATCATATCAAGGTAAGGACGATACATCAAACATCCAACGATAATAATTCACGCTCTCAGCTCTGCGTCGAACGTTTCTTCGTCATTGGAGCTCGTAAGCTTCTCTGATTTATTCGCAAGATCATGCGTAGCGTTGAACGAGTAGTTTTTATTTGCACGCAATTTAGTTGCAATTCATGTTGGAATAAATCATCGTTAAGAGATATTCGACTATTGTGCCTTTCACAAAATGATATTCTAGCGGTGAAAAAAAAGACACTGAACTTCCGTTCCGCGTATATTCCCTTATAATTCGAGGGTCGAAATTTTTTCCGCTTTGACTCTCGGGGACCTTCGTGTATTCCCCAACCGTGCGATAAATCTTGACGACGACGTTCCACGGGCCTCCTCGACCTCTCACGAACCACCTGCTAGCCCTAGGTCAAGTTATTTTCGCGTAACGCAGCCACCACCACTACGACGTCGTCGACGACTTCCTCAACATCCGACTGCCTAAAAGAAAGTCCTACCCTAAAAAAAGAAAAATCAATACGCATGGGCTCGTTCGGAGTACGCGTGCGTTTCTTCCTGTTTGACCTATCGAAGTCGCAAACACTTGCATTTCAGACCAAAAACAACCATGAACATAAATTTTTCCCGGGAAAATTCAAGACCCGGGGCAGAATGGTATACCATACAATTTTCTGAATAACTAATTGTTAGAATCTGAATGACTGGGGTAAAATGGACCGCTATCAGTTTGCGTGGTGTCAGCTAAATTTTTCTCTGCTACTCGGAACAATTACTACGAATTTGATTGTCGATGTTTTTTTATTAACAAAAACAGTAAATTCATAGCTCCGGCTCCACCGGAACGGTCTTTACACTCTCCACTATTGAAAACGATTGCAAAATGAATTGTCATGCATGAGTCATAAACCTTAAACATAAACCTTAAATTTAGCCTTTTTTAAGGCTAAATTTAGCTGAAACTATTGACCCCCGAGTTATCCTTCAGCCATTCCACTCACGTAAATTTAGTATTCCATCTGCAAAATAAAAAAAGAAGATGAAACCTCCCATCAGCTTTGGGCTCGCCCACTCCCTATTTTTATTTATTCTCGTTATCGCCACGCATGGAGGGAGGATTTGCTCATCCTGCCTGACTAGTTAGAGGCCGAGTGCACCGCGAATACGAGGGTGGAGACTAGAGTGAGAAGATATAGCGAGCGGAGCCCCGAAGTTGTGCGGAGAGAGATAAAATGTATCGAGGAACGGCGCGGAGAGGTGGAGGAAGAGCTACACGGCAATGAAGACGAAGGGGGTGGAAAGTGCGGCGTTGCGGACGTGCACGAGGGGATGATTCGTCGCGTACGTCAGTTCACTACGGCAGCCATACGTATACCTATACATACGCGTATATACCGTAAACTCGTATGCATCGGGCTCGACCATGCACGAGAAATCTTTCCACCCTTCGGGCCCATCCCTATTTCCATCCTCCTCGACCAGCCATGGCAACGCTCACGTACTCTTCACCCGCTATGCGAAGCCCTCCCTGTGTGTACAGTCAGCGGCTGCTTCCGTGCGAATTTCAAAATGCAAAGGTTGCCTCCTGCGCTCTGAATACCGATGCACAAGAACCGCCGACCAAAAACGTATATCTCTCATCCCTCGGATAGACCCGATCCGAAGCTCGCGCAGGGTCGCAATAGAGTGTCCTGCGCCGGATGCGTACATGTTTGCGGCCCTAAAACGTGGCCATGGTGCGGTTATAGCGGCGAATTTTACTACGTTTCATAGGGGTTGAAATTTTTGTGGCCAGAATTTTCTTTTATTTTTTTGTTTTTTTTCCCATCAGAGAAAATTACCGCTTTTATTTCACGGCAGAGGGGGCTGTTTTTGTTCTATTCGTAGTTACAATGGAAATTCATCCGCGAGTCAGTTGCGGTTCGGTGGATGTTGTAAATACCCTGTTTTTGCACAAAGGTAAAAATACTATGATTTTTTGTGTTTTTTTTAGTTTATTGTTTTTGTAAAGGATTGATAAAAGTACGAGCGTGTTTGGCGAAAAAGGTACGGTTCGGTCTGGAAGCACACAGGCTTTGCCGTGGAACGTATCCTGCGATTCAAGTGATGCACGATGTTTGGTCTCGGCTGATGTCTCTCCGGAGAGTCTGTGCCCCCGCTAAGGCTACACACTTCGACTCCTCTCCAACCCGCAAAGGAATGATTTACGAGGCGAGAGCCCCACACGGTTTCTCCGCAAACATCGACGCCCCGGCGAAGAGGGACGGTAACTTCCACGTTCTTCGAAATTCTCGCAGGGCAAACATCGTCGCCAGCCAACCAACCCTGTACGACTTATTTCTATCCTTTTTACATCGCGTACCTTTACGGAGAATACTAAAACCCGGTGTGTACAGCTCCTTTTTTCGTCTTTGCACGGTCGAAAGGTGCGCAGTAAACTTTTAGGTGGGACAGGGGAAAATAATTTAGCAGCGAAAACGAGCTTTGCTGCTCGGCTGCTGGTAAAACAATGACATCGTTTGCTCGCACAAGCAACGTTGAGACATTTTTTTATTTCGTGGATTAAATTATTTAGAAAAAAATTTCAATTGCAGTCAAGCCTGGGACTTTGTACCAATTAATTTGGAGCCTCAGGTTCGTCATAAAAGTCGATTATATAGATCGCTTTTCGACTGATAAAAAAGCCCTCTAGAATCGGTTTGCAGCAACAATAATATTTTTTGAATTTTGGCTCGAGAAATAATATTTTTCCAGACAAATTTTTCGTCCCAAGAAAACAGTAAAATAATGTACCAGCAAAAACGACTTTTACTACTCAGCCGCTGGAAAAATAATGATACAGTTTACTCCCGCGAACAAAGTTCCGAGAAACATTGTTTTGGTAAAATTCATCGATTAAATGAATTGGAAAAAATGTTAAAGTATAATTAAGCCTGGGTCTTCGCACCAATAATTTGGAGCCTTCGGTTCGTCATACAAGTCTATTATACATATCTCTTTTCGACTGCCAAGAAAGCCCGCTAGAATCGATTTGCAATAACAATAACATTTTTTTTATTTGCCCTCGAAAAAAGATAACGTTTTCCAGACAAATTTCGCAACTCGTCGGCCCGCGAACTTATAATTAATCACTCGAAGAAAGTTTATAAACCAGCGGTAGAGTATCAGCGGTTCGGTCGATGAAAATTCCGCGTCAGAGTTGACGCGATACTAATTTCCCGAGCCTTTGGTTTCACGGAATTTTTAAACCTCCCCCCCCGTCCCCCTCATTTTTCTTCTTCATCATCATCGTCCTCGCTTTACCGCCTCCCCTCTTTTGCACTCTTGGCTCGGCGCGGCGCTTCGTTAGCCGACTTCGTTAAACCGGACTTCGTTACCGGACTTGTTACCCGACTTTGTTACACTCGGATTCTTCGTTCTTGCCCGAACGAAGTCTGAACCTCGGCGTCGGAACGAATTTCTCGAAGAATTTGGAATTCTTAAGGGGGAAGGGGGGGGGAGGCTCACGGCTAGACAGCTGTCTGAGAAAGTGGATAAAGCCCGGGGAAAGTGACCCTTTTTCGAGGGGGTTGAACACTCTCGTTTATTTTTTCCTCTTCTTCATAATCATCCCTCCTCTTCGCGTCCGCGCGCGCCCCCCGAGACGAAGCGTTAGCACCCGCAGGCGATTTCTCCAAAGTCGACGGAGAGTGAAAAGAAAGGGAAAATGAGGTCTTTAGAGTCGTCGGGGTATTCGCGATGCCGGCGGATTAATTAAAAAGGTACGCGAGAAGCGGAGAGAGACCCAGAGGAGTTTCATCGTGGCGCGTCCGTCGAGCGACGACCAACTTTCCGTGTGTAGAATTAATACCTAAAACGTCGCTGGTCTTCGCTCGCCGCTCACCCATGCCTGCATCTTAATATGAGCATCGAGGTCGGCTCGTTCACCGCGGACATTGATTCACCATGAGTCTCACCGGCTGAATCATACTAGTTTCTCAAACCGCAATGCACTTATCGGCTTTTCGGGTTTTTCCACTGACGAGACTTTCGAGATCGTGTGGACCACTTATGTTAAGGCTGACCTTTCTTTTTTAATTATTTTCTTCGAATTTTAGATGCGAGGTGGGGTAGAGAATTAATTTGAGGATTTTATTTTCTCTTTAAATTATATAGTTGTGAAAGAACAAAAAATGGTTTGCCTTCTATCGTTTCTAATCGTTTTGTTTTTTTAAAGAATATACATTAGTTTAATTAAAATATTCCGGGAAAATTTAATTAGAACGGTAAGTCGTGATAATTTTTATTCTCCCCTTCTCAGGGGAAAGATTTTCCCGAATCGTCGGTAGGGTCCATTGGAAAAAAAATTAATATGTCATTCATGCAACATTCAAAAAATATTCAAAGAGTGTCGGAGCGCGATGCCAAAAAAGAAGTTCCCCATCTCGAACTAAGTATATCCACCGTCCACTCCAACGAGATTTAAAAAATAAGCCTACATTATCGATGCATCGAGGACCGCTTCTTAAAACCCCTGTCGGAGCTCGCCCACTCGATCTTAAAAAAGTAAAAATTGTCTACATCTGTTTTTCGGCGCCCAGGTAATTCCGCGGGCCATAGACGATAAATTTGATCTCGGAAAGTTTCGCTGTTGGCAATTTTATTCGACAACGATCTACCGTAATTTCTTTTCGTGTTCCGTTTATCCAACACGGTGCACTATAAGTCGAGGGATTATAATATTTGGGCCGAGAAGCCGGGTCGTTCGGTGGTTTTCGGTCTTCCCACGATCCTATATTCCCCGGATAGTTTCCAAGTAATATAACCCGAAAGAGCGCCCCCCCCCCCCCCCCCCCCCCCCCCCCCCCCCCCCGCGCCGGGCGCCCCACCCGCCGCCGCCGCCCACAGGCGCGAGAGCGAGATCGAGAACGTCGGGGCGTACATAGAGACGGAGGACAGCCACGGTAGTTCGAGAGACGTATTACTGCGCTATATACTACACAGGTCGAACGGAAGTTCGCAGTTTGCAGGTTGCCAGTAGGAAGGCCTCTCGGTGATGCCCGGCACGCGAGACCCCTCTTGGACGAAGTGCGTCTTTCCTGTTAATCTTGTTATACGTCGAAGCATCTAAACCCTCCCGGTTGCTCAACCGATCGAAAGCCCCGGGAGAGCCGACGAAAACCCTCGTCTACACCCCCAAGTATTTCCGGATACGCGGAAGATTCTTAACTCCGGACCCAAACTTTGATTGGAATTCGCGGGTCCTCACAAACCGAGGCGTTCGACGATGACGAGGTTTAGTATCGGAGAAGCTTATACACATTTTCGATAATCAATTTCTGATTTTTTTTCGTTTTTTTCTGTCTTAAACATTCAGCTCGGAGCGTAAGATTGAAGGGCCGCAGCAGAGTAATTCGGGGTGATATAGGAAATTGAATCGGTTTTGAAATAGTTCAATCCTTTGCTACTCAATGTAGCGTATTTGCCAAGTTGGCGAAACAGCTATTTTAAAAAACGATCTACTTGAAGTTTTGAAAAATATAATAATTTCAGGAAAAATTCTGAATGCATTCTGAAGAAAGTTTATCGAATACTGTTTGATGACAGCATCTTTAAATGTAGGTGTGAGTATGGGGAAAGGGGGATTTTTAAAAAAATTACATTTCTTCAAATATTTTGGTACAGAAAAGTGTCGAGGAAAAATGATTTCTTTTTTTTTAGGAAAGATGCGTCGAGCTCGAAGGCTACTTCGCTACATTTAGCCTGTCAGTCATGCGTCCAGGTGTTGACATCTTTGCTACCACTCTCATTCGCCTATATTGGAAAGTTCGAGGATCGAAACAAAATTAATTGGGTCCATAAAACATTTATTCAATTTCGCCGGCGGATAAAGGCAAAGATCACACTTTGATCACTGCATCATTTAATTTAGGTGTAATAATGAGGAAAAATTACATTTTTGAAGCATTACATTTTTTTTGAATATTTTTATGCAGAAAAGTGTCGAAGACTCGAGTAAAAATGATTTCTTTTTCTACAAGAAAGATGCGTCGAGCTCGAAGGGTACTTCGCTACATTTATCCTATCAGTCATACGTCCAGACGTTGACATCTTTGCTACCACTCTCATTCGCCTATATTGGAAAGTTCTCGGATCGAAACAAAATTAATTGGGTACATAAAACATTTATTCAATTTCGCCGGTGGGGCAAAGTCAAAGAAGTATTTTCTCTCATGACAAGAGTCTTAAACGAATTTCTCCCAGGGCGCACTTATCTTCACGGCCTTGTATCCTTCCCCCGGCTTTTTTTTCCTCAGCCTCAGTCTTTCCCCTCGAAGGTTTATCGCGTCCCACGCGCGCCGAGAGCAGCGGCAGGCAGCCGGAGAGGATGGACTGCCGAAACGTGCGTGGCTGGACGGGCCGCCCTTGAAATTCATCCTTGAACTGGGATAAGAGTTTCAGCGGAGCGAGAGAGGGAGACGGAGACCCAGTCGTTTGAGGGGTTGTGCCGTGCCCGTGGGCCTCCCTCTCGGGAACCGAGACCTACCGCAACTGCGGACGATCGATTCGCAAGGTAGTAGAAGTCTCGCGCCCTAGCCAAGCTTTTCCGACGCGAGCCTTTTCCTTCTCGCCCGACAACTTTTCTCCTTTCGCACATCGACGCCAGATTCTTTGTCCCGTCCCGGCTGCCGAAGAGCCACGAGAAAATCTAAGATTTTAGTTTTTTTTGTTGAAAATTCATCAAAACAACACAATTTTCATTACTCCACCGTAACAATGTAGCCTTACGATCGCACAATAGCTGTTCTTTAAAGTATCATCAATTCTCGTTAAAACAGAAAAAAAATCTATAAATACATCGAAAGGAAAGTTTTTCAATCAGAATGCCATAAATATTTCTTGTTTGATTTTGTTGTAAACAACTTGTTATCTGAATTCTTCGATTTTTCCACATATTTATGACACTAGCAATTTTCAACCAATTCAAACAATAACGGAGTGTGATAAAAAAAATCTGCAATTAATTATGAAGGGACCTCAAAGTCCGCTTGCTTTTGTAACGCCGATAAAAATTAATCGCAAACATGTAACATTGTCCTTGTGCCCAGAACAAGACCAGTGCCTTTCTCCCTCACCCAGTCTCTCTTCCTTACATAGAGGCTTAATTAAATTAAATTTAAATTAAATTAAATTCCTCAATTAATAATCCGCACGAGAGAGAGTCACGGCTGTCGGCCAGGAGCCCGGGACTAATAACGTAGCAGGTGAGCATATTTCTCATACACGAAAACCGAGGGTCTCGGGCGTTCCGTGCGACAGATTCCCGTGCTGGCAGTGATCGAGGGTATCAGTGAGGGAGAGGCCCGTGACCTTTTGCCCGGAGTGATGAGACGCGGCAACCTCTCGGGGCTTTATTGATGAAGCTCTCGGGGGTGGTCGAGCGGGTGACGCTTTTACCCTCTAAAGCTCATCAATCCGTGCTCGAGCTAGACCCGCGTGCGTTCCTCCGTGCGTTCTCCATCTCCCGGGCCCGGAGTCGGCCCAGAGGACGGCCTGAGGGAGTCGAATTCCTCGGAAATTAACGGGAATCCCGTCGTCCAGAAGGTTGCTGGCAGCGGATCTTTCCCTCGCGGCGATTAGCGACTCCCTCCTCCCCCCCAGTTTCATCCTCCTCGCACTCGCCTCCTCCGGGAGTCTCCGTGTTCTCGGAGACCACTTCCGCGGGCGAAACCAATATAAAAAGTTTTGGCCCGAGGCGCGTCAAGGGGTCGCTATATACGAGACAAAAAAAAAGGCAGAAAAAGAAAAAGAGATTCGGAATGTCGCGACGTTCACCGCTGTCCGCGATTTTCACTAGACGAGCTGGGACGAACCCACGGATGAGATTCCCTTTTCTTTCGGGCTTCCCTCTTTGCGATTTCTCGGACGAGATTACGCGAACGCGAGTAATTGATTGCGGGCTTCGCCACTATCCGCGGATCTTCCGCTCCTTCGCTCTCTCCGCCACGGCGACGGCTCCTCGCCGGGCGCCTGGCTCATCCTCGTGATCTCGTCGACACCCTGACAAATCGTTCCTACGACGGCTACAATCCGAGAACGTTTTGTGATAGGAGGCCGGCAACGGGTATGGGTAATGCGTGCGCCACGCGGAGAGCGACGGCCCATCCGGAAAGCCGCGATGGGGAATTGGGGATGAAAGCGATAATGGTCGCTTTGCCGTGTCATAATCGGCGGACGGCACGCACACGCCTTCGTCGTTCGGGCGATCGACCGCAATTTGCGCGAGAGCAAAATAAATAACGTGGGTCAATTTCTTATTTTTTTTTTTTGCACGGAGAAAACTCTCGACCATAAAACTTATCCCCCGAAAAGAGTAACGCCCAAAACGCATACACCCTGAAAATTTAAACCCTGAAACGTCATTTTATTAAAATATTGCGGCCCCTTAAAAAAAGACAAAAACTATAACTAAACCTGTATATTTACTAAACTAAGTATACATTTAAAAAGTACATAATATACATTTAATGTACTATACATTTAAAATGTATATTTACTAAACTCAATATACATTTTTAAAGAAACTCAAATTTTCGGGGAAATAAAAAATTCAAGGACATTAGGTGACATTCAAGTCATTCCATGACTTGTTCAAGGTCAGGCAAAATTCGAGGATAATTCCAGGACTCCAAGGACTTCAAGGATTATTTTTTCGGGGGATAACCGTTCGGGGTCTATGCCACCATACCATCCCGATCACGTAATGTCACACGTCTCTTCGCTTTTAAAGTCTCGTCCAAAGATCGACCTTGTATCGAACGTCCGTTCGTTCGTCTATTGTCAAACCCCACTAATATCGTGTCTCTCAACGAACAGTCTGCTACACATTCGTTACAGTATTAAAAAAAAAAAACACCGCTTTGCTTTCCGAGCCCCGGTCCGGGTGCGAGTCCTAGGCGTTCTTGGACATCATCCCCGCGAGTCGGGCAAAAAAGGGGTCACTCGTTGTTCTTGCGGGCGCGTGGCGCCCGGAGAAAGACCGGACAAAAGTAATGCCAGTAACGGTCTATCCGGAGTAAGCATTTCCGTCCTTCGCTCGCACGAGCCCCGAGGGGTTGAGGGAGGAAAGGGTGGGTGGCCTCGCGCACGGGGCAAAGACATCGACGACGTCGAGACGCTTCCAACGACCCCACCCGCCGCACCCTTAGCCCCAGGTCGAACCCGTCCCGCGCGAGAGACTTGGAGGGTTTCCTCTCGCTTCCATCCCCGCCCCCTTCGGCCCTCCTTCCGCCCTTTCCGCCGGAGCAGCCGAGAGCGACGCTCCTTACTTTCCCACCCTCGCCGTCACACCGGCACGGGATTCCAGGCAGACACGACTTTCTTTGTCCCAGACGGCGGAGCTCTCGCTTTCGGGAACGGGCGGTTCTCCCTCCGAGACGCCTCGATATACCGTTCTCTTCTCTCTCCTCCGACCCAACCCCGGACCGAGATCTCGCCTCGAGACAAGGTCACGGTTATTTCCGCTGGGCTCGCCGATGCCGGTCCTCACACTTCCGTTACTACTCGCCACTACTGCCCACTATCTCCGACCACGCGAGGCTCGATTGCTGTTTCGAAACTCCAGTTTCGGACAACACGAGAAGAAACATTTGTTTTGGTCCCATTATACACCTTACCGTTTATCCATAGAGCTTGCCTTCTCGCAGAGGTATGATTAAAATTTATCTCAAGTCATAAACGGTTACGTTATCAAAAATTTGAACGAAATTAACATTTATAAAGTTACGGATTTTTGTAAAATAATTTTATAAAAATGTTCTTTCCTCCGACCCAACCCCGGACCGAGATGTCGCCTCGAGACAAGGTCATGGTTATTTCCGCTGGGCTCGCCGATGCCGGTCCTGACACTTCCGTTACTACTCGCCACTACTGCCCACTATCTCCGACCACGCGAGGCTCGATTGCTGTTTCGAAAACTCCAGTTCGAAACTCCAGTTTTGGGCGACACGCGAAGAAACATTTGTTTTGGTCCCATCATACACCTTGCCGTTTATCTATAGAGCTTACCCTCTCGCAGTGGTAAGATTAAAATTTATCTCAAGTCATAAACGGTTACGTTATCAAAAATTTGAACGAAATTAACATTTAAAAAATTACGGATTTTCGTAAAATAATTTAATGAAATGTTCTCTAGTCAGACGCAACCTTGGTCCAAGATTCCACCTCGAAGCAAGGTCAAGGTTGTTTTATCACTTTATATAATTATATAAGGCTGGAATCGCCGATGCCGGTACTAACATTTTCGTTGCAACTTTGCGACGATACGCGACCCGATTTCTGTTTCGAAACTCCAATTTCTCTGTCAAGGCGTACGATTAAAATTTACGGTAAATCGTAAACAGATACGCCATCAAAGATTTTACCAAAACTGATACAAAAAAAAGAACTTTCATAAAAGAGTCAAATTTCGTGCCGCACAGGATTTCCCTACAGAACTTGTTCACAGTCGACTGGAGTTGAAAAATTATTGCAGGGTCATCGAACAAGATCTTGACGATTTATTCCCGATCTCCCAATAGCTTTTCCCCGAGATAAAAAAAACAAGCCCATTACTTCTTCCATCCACCCGATACGACTTGATTCTATTTTTATTGTTTCTTTCACCGACGCTTCGATATCTCGATGTTTCGTCGTTTACATCCAAACTTTTATCCCCGATATTCCATACCCGAGAAAGTAAACCCGCCCGCGACAAAAATATCCATCGACGTTTCCCGATCGCCCGGCATGCGCGCCGAGAGTTATTTCCGATCTCCGCTCGCGAATCCTCACTCTCGGGTCGTTCCGATTCGGCGGGTTTTCAAGTGAGGGCCAGCTATCGGCTCTTCGTGGTCGCAGTTTTATAGCACCGCCTATGTGTAGCGCATATCCGATCGGCAGAAGCGATCGGGTCGTTCGATGTGGCGCGGAATAGCGATTCCCGTTTCACAGCGCGTAGATTCGTCGATCGGTTGCCCGCCGCTCCCCGCTGTTTCTGCTTCCGAATCTCACCGTCTTGGCTTCTGCTCTTCCTCCCGCTCCGCCCCCCGACCCGTCTCGATTCCCTCCGTTATCTCCTTTCTGCATCTCTCGCACGAGACGGCGACACATAAATCTAGATTTTTTCCCCGTCATCCCTCGCTGTATCCGCAGCCACCCTCGCTCCGGTCCGCGACCTACAGGCGGTCCGCGCTGGCCCGAGCGACCGGAGTCGCAGCAGAAGGGCCACTGGATTTTTCATACTTTGTTTTTTTTTCTTCCTCGACGCTCAACCGCGATACCCGCGGTTAGGGGAGAGCGGGGCAAAATGGCACAGTGGGCAAAACGGGATTACGAGACAAAAAGCAATTTTATAATAACTTTGGGATGGTGGCGAAGGTGGTACATGGGGCAAAACGGGTTTGAAAATCCGGATGTATCGTTGGGACAAAATGGGACATCCAAAAATGATTGATTATTAATTTTGGAATTAATGGACGGAATGAATCGTTATTTATGTAGAAAGTATATGTATGGAGAATCACTCCATCAACCCTGCGATATTTGTACCTGAAGAACTAAGACACGAAAAAAAAAACATACGCGTGATAGCCGCGTACGAACTTTAAAGCTTCTGCGGACAGAAAATTCAATATATGTAAAATAGTTTGTATCTAATCAATTAATAATAATAAATTATATGAATGAGTTTACCCTCATTGTCCCGTTTTGCCCCGCTGTGCCATTTTACCCCGTTCTCCCCTACTCTTCGGGAGGGAAAAAAAAAAAAAAAAAAAAAAATGGAAATAAAATCCCGTTATGGAAATGTAGCTTCGCGTTATGGCGGAGCAGTGTGGGTTACACCTTTCACGAAATGCCCATATCGAATCACTCCGGCCGTAGTGGAAACGGCGGCGCGCGGGCGTCGTAAAGAAGCTTCCCGCGGATACGTCGTCGAACTCTGCAACTGCGAAGGGGGGTTGAGGCAGAAATTTATCTTTCTTCTTTGCGGTATAACTGAAATGACTTTCGTCGGTCAACTGGGATTTTACGATTCCATCGGCTAATATACGATGCTATTTCGCGAGCGTAGACACAGGGTTAACTAAGAGTCTGCGGCAATGAGAATCAAATTCGCCGTTTCGGTTTTTAGTGTCTTTTCATCATCGCTCCATCAGCATTGCGGCGAAGCTCGGGAGGGGGTGAATACGGACCAGTTGATGACCAGCGGTCAGGGAAAATCTCGACATCGTGCACGCGTCAGAGAATTGAAACAGGAAAATCATAAACTTTAATTTTCTAAATCGTTAATAATAATTATCTTCCAATTAATTTCTTTTATCTATCTATGATTTTTTCTTTTTACCGAAACGTAACTTCACAACTAAGATATTAAGACTTTATTTCCTCTCGGGTGGAACTCGTCTAATCTCCTTCCACGTCTCAATCGAGCGAAATTGGGTTCGATAATAGATCCGTTTCTCTTTCCCGAATGATCTTTCCTCGAAGCATCGGACACGGTTATCTCGGGACGAACTTTTTTTGGGGTATAAAAAAGGAGAACATAAAAAACTAACGTTCTAATCGAACGGTCGACGCTATTTGGGCGCCGCGGAGAAGAAACCGCCCACGATTTCCCACGTCATCGGTGAGATAGGGACTCGCTCAGTTGGCGAGATTGAAGACGGGCTGGTTTGAATACGCGCCGGGGAGAGCCGTTTTGCGGGGACGATGAGACGATTTATCTGCCACGGTCGAAGCTGCTCACCAGACACCTCAGTCTTCGGAGGCTCGTCTGCGAGCGGACACGCTCCCGCTGCGGGGAGTAAGATGCTCCGTTGCGCCTCGCAACGACGATGGAGAAAGGAAGATCAGCTGTAGCGCCGCATTGGGATATCTGCTCGATGGTTCGACGTCGAATCTCGACAGATTTATTGGGCCATTATCGGGGATCGTTGTTCGCGAACGTACGCGCCTTCGCGCCGCTTGTACTTCAATTCTGGTCGTATAGGTATGACACGGATTACGAGAAAATCCACCCACGGGTGGTCTTGCACGCAACCACGGAAACTATCCGTCACCGTCGGTTGATGGGCTTCGCGATACTGGGTTCACGAGACATCGGCTGGTAACGTGTTTTAAGGAGGTTGGTGCGAGTGGTGTTCATTCCGCCTAAATTCGAGAAATTCGGGCAAGAATTGCACACACTTCCCAATGTTATAAAAATCTTAAAAAATTCATACTTATTATAGGCATTGAAAAGACTAATTTTACGTAATAATAATTTCAGAATGTTACTAACAAAATGTTGAAAAAAAATTGTTCAGCAAAATATGTGGTAACTCAACTTTTTTTTTTTATGAAAATGATTCGTTCACTTTTCGGAATACGTATGAATTTTTTCACATTTTTACCTTTATTTTGACTTGCACATTTTTCCATGTAAAAAACAAGAAAAATCAAAATAAAGATAAAACTCTGAAAAAATTCATACGTATTCCGAAAAATGAACGAATCATTTTTATTTTTAAAAAAGTTGAGTTACCACATATTTTGATGAACGATTTTTTTTTCAACAATTTGTTGATAACATTTTGAAATTATTATCATGTAAAATTAGTCTTTTCATTGCCTATAATAAGTATTAATTTTGTCAGATTTTTATAACATTGGGAAGTGTTTGCAATTCTTGCCCGAATTTCTCGAATTTAGGCGGAATGAACACCACTCGCTCCAACCTCCTTAATCCTAACCAATCGGAAGGGATGCTGCACCGGAAATCGTGGGAACAAACTGGGATAACGAGCCGCCCTGCTACTTTTATGAAAATGGGGTGAAAGTTATAAATATGCGTCCGTAAATCAATAATACATGGACTGGACCATATTCAATACTTTCGCTCCAATCAATCTCAGACCTAAAATACGAAACCCCGGAAAATCGCATGGAGATTACATTCTTATCATTCCTTTTATTCTCACACATAAATATATGAAATAAAAAATCTAGCTACGGACACTTTTTGGATTTTCTGTAAAATCTGTAACAATTTTTTTTACAGATTTCTGTAAAAATCTGTAAAATCCCAGCGGCGAGATAAAATTTGTCGAGCCCATATATTAATTAAACAAAAAAAAAATTAAGAACTTAAAAAAACGCACAAAGCCTCGTGAAATGCGGCATTAGGTGCGCCAACCTGAATATATTCCGCAGCCACTCGAGATAGCGAGGCGAGTGTCGTGTCGCGAATGCTGCGTTGAGCAGGGGCAGGGGTTCCCCCGTTTCCGCGAGCATCTATTGTCTCCCTAGACTGTAGAATGGCGTGTTCTATTAAACTGCTACGAAGAACAGGGCGGATGCTCGCTCCCGTGCCACTGCTGTGCCTTCTGCACGCGTGTATAAACCTATCTACCCCCAACCAGGGCTCGGCAAGGACAGAGCCTCGAACGGGAGAACCCGAGATCCCTTCCAATTCTCCCCTTCTATTATTCCGCCCCGATAGTGGTGTGAGAGGCGACACCCCCGAGTGAACCACCGACACAATATTCTCCCACCGAGTATTATTAGAACGACGTCTTGTGCATCGCCCTGTCCGTCCCCTCCCCGACGCCCCCTCGAGTTTCGCTTTCGTTTAACTATTTTTTGCCACCCCCCCGAGAAGAAGAGCAGAAAAAAAAATTACGAGACTCTAAGAAGGCCTTGATAAGCATGCCTCGCCTTAATTCGCTTTTTCCATCCCTTCTTTTTTTATTCCTCCTCTTCCTCTGCTTCTCATGGTCCTTATTATCGTCGTCTTTTTTCCCCTCGTTTTGTCCCGACCCCGAGCTCCGTCCAGCTCGCTCTCGACCGCCCTCGCTCGACCGGGTCTCGCTCGCTCACCGGAATCTCCTCCGCGTTTACGGAGGCTCTGTACGACCCTCTTTATCGCACATGTCCGTCCATTCGCCCGGTGCTCGGTGAGCTCCCGTCGCTTCTGGCTTCTTCTCCAGGCACGGAGAGGTTCTTCCCGCCAGCCTTGCGAACGCATCTGTCGCAAAACCGGGGCCGATCTTCCTCCGAGATAAACTCGAGACGGGTATAACACTACAGTCATATGCCACTGTTATTTCCCTCGTTCAACCACTTTTTTTCTTCGTCCTTTTCTCTCTACCTGACCCCCACCGCTCGTCCATTCTCGTAAGCACCCACGATTACTTCGAGTAATGGGAGAAACTACGGGAATGAAGAGAAAAAATAATATCGTCTCGAAGGATCTTTGGACGTAAGGAATTTACGAAATTTCGACACCTTTCTCGTCACACTTTTCTCTCATTTGATTATTCGTTTCCATAATTTTTGTTTAACCTTGCTCAACCGTCTTGTGTAAAGGCGCTTCTTTCGCCCAGTGGTAAGAGAAAAATACGAGACGGACAGAAAATATTGCCGATGTCACAGATTAAGTATCAGCATCGGCCTCGTAAATTTTCACCCACGATTACTTCGAGTAATGGGAGAAACTACGGGAATGAAGAGAAAAAAATGAATATAGTCTCGAAGGATCTTTGGGCGTAAGGAATTTACGAAATACTTGATAATTCCGACACTTTTCTTGTCACAATTTTTCCCGATTTGATTATTAGTTTTCATAATCTGCTCTTTTTTACCTCTGTCGATCCTCCTATATAAACGCGTTTCGTCCGTCCAGTGGTGCAAAAAATACGAGACGGACAGAAAATATTGTCGACGTCACAGATTAAGTATCAGCATCGGCCTCGTAAATTTTCACCCACGATTACTCCGAGAAATGAGAGAAACGATTGGAACGAAGAGAAAGAAAACATCGTCTCGAAGGATTTTTCGAATTCCCGAAATACTTGACAATTTTAACACCTTTTACGTCACATTACTCTTCCTTCCCATCATTTTTATTTGCCTCCCTCGACCCTCGTGCATGAACGGGACGCTTCGTCCGAGGGTCCTTCACGGGCGCGCTTCGTTCATCCAGTGGTAAAAAATAACCGAGACGGACAGAAAATATTGGCGATGTCACAGCCGAAGTATCAGCATCGGCCTCATCAATTTTGGTACGTATACCGCGAGTGTCGAGTGTCCGACCGATAAATCGATGAGGCCGACCTTGTCGGCGGCGGAACGTCGGGCCATAACCGCGAGACGACAGCGCTTGATAAACCCGTCGACGGGTACCAGTTGCTTTTTTATTTTTTCTCCACAAGGCGCACACATCTCCGTTTTTTGTCTTTCCACTTAGAGATCCAACGCTGACCGGCGGTGAGGTTCGCGAGAAAAAAAATAAGGCGCTAGGCAGTCGCGGAGAGGAAGACGGACGACGATTGATGATGAGCGATCGAGCGATCGATCGGTGACGAGACTCGGGCCGCCCGAGACTCGTTATCGAGTCGTCTCTTCGTCCGTCGACGAAACGATTCGGCGCTCGTCGGCAATTAGGTGCGCTTACATCGGCCCCGGGCTTGTCTCGCGTTCGTGTGCGGAGCTCACGAGTGTTACGAGCGCGAATGAGTTCGATTACTGGAAGAGAGGGCGCGGGGCTCGATGAGCCAGCGCTGAGAACTTTGGCCATTAAGAGAGACCGCGAGCGACTGGGATGGAGAACGAAACGCGCCAAAATAAATCGAGGAAGGGCTGCTGCAGCAGCCGAGGTGATTACGCTTCGCTTGCTATATTTACGAGGGTTGCGAATCTCACCCTCTTCGAGTCCTCCCCCCCCCCCTTTTCCCGCACCTTCCCCGGTTGTCTTATCTCAACTGCAACAAGGAAGTTAACTCCACGGTCTGGAAGATCTTAATGATCTTCCCGATCGCTCCGAGGAAGAGTGGAGGAAGAGATAATTAGCGAGAGGGAGGGTAAACACGGATCCGGAATGAATAAGTCAATTCTGGAATGGAAATTACAAGCAACGACGAATGTTTGTTGAAGCGTAATTAATTATTGGGTGGTAAACAAATGTATCGACGATGAGGGAATAAGGGATACAAGTACGAATATCCATTACAATATTCGAATCATAAAATTGGCGATGAATTCCACGCTTGGATGATTTATCGGCAAGATTCGATAGATTGACGGATAGAGATTTTATTGGGGACTGGGATAGATATCCTAAGTACCATGCAATTAAAAAAGCAGCAGTAGTTAGTAAAAAACCAGTATTGAATATACCCTGTGGAGAGAAAAGCGGTCCGAAGCTTCCCCCGCCTACAATTTATAAAATTTCTTCTCCGAAATTTTAGGGGTTCTATTCATTTAACCTAAAAAATTCTAAATCGTTTTAATGTTAAATCCTCAATCGTTTTAATGTTAAATCCTAAATCGTTTTAATGTTAAATCCTAAATCGTTTTAATGTTAAATCCTAAATCGTTTTAATGTTAAATCCTATTCATTTAACATTAAAACGCTAAACTAAACTTAGAACAATAGTACAGAGAGTGCAAGTTTAGCGTATACGCCACGTTACAGCTTATACAGACGGTCATAGGAATCCAGGGAAATATCGTAGGTAGAAAAGGAAGAGGAAGCGCGGCACAGTGTAGAGTTGGCCAGGGAATTCCATGATAGGCAAGTACGTTCGACATTCGAGAGGGGGGGGGGGGGTAAAAGTTCCACCATCGTCTGGAACTCGGGTTCGATTAAAGAAAATCTCTCGTTAAAGAGTCGCTTGAACGGGTGGTCGGGAGATATTTGGAGTGTTCGGGCGTCGAGCCGGGTCGGAGCGCGGCGAATGTCAAGGGCAAGGGCGAAACTGCGGGCTGGCTGGATCCGCGGGTGGGACGGTGGTGCCCGCGGTTGGGCGAAGGCTTGCGTGGGTGGCCGGAGTGCGGGAGGTCGGTGTGGTCGATATTCGAACTCACCGACGGGGCTTTGGCCGAACGTCGGCGATTGTGTGCCGGGGCGGGGGGGGCGGCGATGATGAGGACGAGGATGGGATGCGGAGAGCTCTCGGCGTTCAACCCTCCAGTTTTCAACCCCCCTCCGGGCGTTCACTCCTCCGCTCTTTATACCGCCCGACCAGGGTCTACGAAATCTCTCTTGTCTATCTCTATGCGAATATTCAATGCTCTCGGATCCTCCTCCCGAACCCTCTTTCGCGGCTGTTCATCCTTCGGACTATACCACTTTGAGTAACCGCATAGGAACCGTCTATTCGCATACATTTCCCCGAAACTGATGCAGCGCTGTTATTCGTACCGGCCGGGCGTTGGAATTTATTCGAGAATCCGCCGTGGCCTTCCAGTCTGGATGCTATTTTGACTAGATATCGCTGAATTTCGTGCAGCTACTCTTAGAGGAGAGCGGGGCACAATGGCACACCGGGGCAAAACGGGAGAATGAGATAAAACGCAATTCTCCAGTAACTTTGGGATGGTGACTGTGATGGTACGTGGGGCAAAACGGTTTTGAAAATCTGGATATATCGTTGGGACAAAATGGGGCATCAAAAAGTTATTGGAAAATCGAGTTTTGCCCTCGCTGTCCCATTTTGCTCCGCTGTGCCATTTTGCCTCGGTCTCCCCTACCTCCGAGACGGCGCGAACCAGACTCAGTCGGTAACGAAATCTGCAATCCGATTTTACGAGCGTTGGTCGATTTTTCGGAAGAATCGCTGAGGAAGGCAAACTCCGCCGAAGAATAGTGCAGTTAACCCTTCTCCGCGCCCTCCCCACCCCTCCCTTTCCGCAATGTCGACCGTCTCAGGAAATCCGTCTGTCACGTCACCGTTAAGAAGAACTTGGCTCCGTTTGGACACCGACGTCTTATCGTCGTCCACCGAAATAGACGAGAGAGCGTTGGACACGGGAAAAAGACCTTGGGGTTCCGCAAAACGGGTAAACCCCCCGTTCGGAATGACCCTTCGGGATGGCCCTTTGCGGGTTACTCGAGTGTGTCTCTCGGACCTTCGCCGCATCGTCACCGCCGCTGTGCCACCGTTCGCTATGCCAAAAAACCCCGACCCGCAACGCGTCGGCCCTTCTTCCTGTCCCAGACCATCGAGACTCTGCGGCCAGATAACGTCGTCGGACCAACGAACCCTCGTCCTGACATTAACGTCCACCGTCCCTCGCGCTCGTTTCGGATCCTGAATATCAACGACGTTTAGTCGACGCTAACGCCCCGACGTGACGATCGTCTTCGGACCCGCCGACCGCAAACGTATTCGACCCTTCGTCGTTCCTCGTGACCAAAAAAAATCTCTGCCCCTCCAGCGACGCGAACACGCAGAAAAAAAGTCAATTAGAGACCAACCGAACCGAATGGGCAATGGAAGTCGAACGCGGTTTCGTCAATGGTTGTCGCTCATCTCCGTGGAAAAAGGAACTTAAATTAACCTCCCGGAGTTTCGCAATAACGAAACTTTCAATGTTTGTACGCTTCCGGTCACGTTCCTCTCGTCCGAGTGGGGGGAGGTCCGGTGGGGGGGATTTGAAGTTGGAAGTCGGAGAGAATAAATGAGTTTCCGCAACGGAAAGTTTGCTTTTTATGCAAGCGATAAAAAAAAAAAACAC
>JAPYZC010002394.1:0-14766 GCA_030522665.1 Ichneumoninae sp. A BG-2022a
GGTACTATCAGGCTAGCCTCGTCAAAAGCGAAGGATATCCAGTCAGGTGTCCCCTACCTGTACGTTATCCGGCCCTGATCAGGCTGGCATCAGGCTCGCTTCACCTGAAGTGAGGATTATTTAGTCATGCGTCACGATTTGCACCTTATCAGGCCCTCATCAGGCTCGCCTGATCAGGCACGCCCTGGCTGTACCTTCCCAGGGCCTGATAGGGTATCAGGCAGTCTGATCCCAATTTCTACTCGGGTACGGGCGAGTGACCGATGTTGTGATAAATTTAATTATGTGGACAACGCAGATAAACGCAGATCTGGAGCTTCGTCCCGCTCATATTTTTATTGTCGGCGTGACTACGAAACCGAGAATCGAACCGTCGACGTCCCGATGTTTTGGTATAGAGGCGAGCACGTTAACTACCCGACTACCGCATCGGTATTATGCAAAATCACCATTTTATTATCACATTCGGAGATAAAGAAGCGACCAAAGCGACGCTAGTGGGGAAATAGGTATATCATCGACCATATGTTTCAATGAGCTGGATTAAAAATTAACTGATATCCTATGCTGCTGGGGAATTTGATTGCTCTCCTGCTGGGAGCTGTTGATGGCGAGCCACCCGTTGAGTACAAAATGAGAGACTACAAATATGGTAATTCGTAAGCAAGGAAGCTTGCACGAATACCCCTGTTTTCGTATCATGCTTCGGCTATATCTCTGCGATGTTCATGTTGAATTCTTATAAAGAGACGACGAGTGAATTCAAGAGTGCGAGTTGAACTCTTATGCTGAGACGACGATAACGATTTCGGTCTTTCGTAGGTTTCAGCATCATCAACAGCTTGACCTTTCGGTATCTCGTCTTCTTTTGCTCCTTCCATCTCCGAGTTCAAGTAGCTTCACTGCAAGTCTTCGCGACGACAATTTTGTCGAATGTCTCAAGCAATTTATAAAAAAACGCGATTTTATTAGATATTTAATGTACATTTTTCACGATATATCCACGTACTTTAAGCGCAAATAATTTCACGATATTTTTAAGTTCTTCAATCACTAATTTTTCACACTTTTTAATCAAAATATTCGCATAGTCATTGAGCATAAATTTCTTTCACGTTGTTCAGCAAAAGTTTATTAGTTATTTTGACGACTAAGCGCGCTAGTCGACAGTCAGCTGGCGTGACGAACCCGTGTGCAGACGCAAGACATTGCGTAACGTCACCTCACAGGATACTTTTATAATAACTTCGAACTTTTTGCTGGCATGCCGCCTGATATCCCAGCACCTGCCGAACGGATTTGATTGTAACTAGGTGCGTTGGAAAACTTACGTTTGAAATATTTTATGATAAAAGTTCGTCGAAATTCCGATCCGGTGCTTAACTTTCGAGAACATCGAAAGTAAAGCTTTACCTTCTGCAACATTGGAATATAAGTACACAGCACCGTTCCTTGGAAAAAGAAAATAATTTTTTTTTAATACTTGGCATCGACGCTTACATATTTCTTGATGATTCAATCGTTGATTATCTCGTAGTGTCCTATATGACACTACGATAGAAGAACTAATTTTAACCCAAAGCAACTTTGGATCGGGCGTATGTTCCGTATGTAGTTATAAAATATATGCCCTTATGATATTAGTCACACGTATACGCTGGAAGTACGTCCGTATAAATTTAGTCACGCGATGTATTATTGTTATGAAGTCCAACAAGTTCGCACCTACTTTCTATGAATATATGTACACATCGATGGGCCTTCCGCGCTGAATTGGCACGCACTTCTTGGCCCTATTTGTTATCCAGTATAAATGGTAATTTAAACTCGTCACTCTATGATAGCAGCCGTATAATTAACAATAACAAATATCTCAACCTGTTGATTCCATATTTCATCAGTCACATGCCAATATATTTGTGTATATATATATATATATATATATATATATATATATATATATATGTATATATCTCTTAGTCTTTGAGACGATAACATTTGAGTTCTTTTACAACAGTGAGTATTTTCGCAGATCTACAAGTACGAAACGGCCCAAGTACGAATATTCTTTAAGCCTTCCGTCAGGAATAATGCTACCTCAGGCATTGGTTGTTGAGTCGTATTTATATTATTACATTGTAGCGAGTTGCCGTGGCTTGGCTGCTTCCCACCTTCGCTATGGATTATGCAATTTAGAAACTGGAAATTTACATTTTCGGTATGTTTTTAAGATGCGGAAAAATTAATTTTCCGAATCATAAGTGACGTGTTTCAGCTTCAAAAATTAGTTGTTTTTACATACTACGATAGTGCACAGCGTTGCTGTGCACCGCATTACTATTCACAACTCACGGAGAGGTCCAAAATAGTATATAGGGAAGTAATTGTCAGTGCCTAGACGGGGGGGGGGGTGAGAGGGGGGAAAAATGAACTCCTTAAGTTCTTGAAAAATGAGCTAAACAAGTAAACAAACAACTTTCCAACATATGTAGAAGATTTCAACGTTAATGACAGTATTAATATGTTTTTCTCGACGCCAAACATTAATTATGCCTATCATTATTATATGCGTACTAGAAACCATCGTGAATGCTAGGAATAAGTATATACACAAATTGTGCATAGCTAGAAATAATCGCGGCTACGTTCGATTTAAATAAATAGATAAATACGGATGCTGAAGGAGGCTTCTTGGGAAACAATCACACGCCACAGTGCAAACTTGGCTCGCGACCATTCCCCTTGACTTTACTAGTATAATAGTACACACACACACATACACAGACCCACACGGCTTACGTGACTGGGTACACTGGGTTATTGAATTCGCTTGGAAAAAATGTCGGTAGTGCCTCGAGTGTCATTAAACGTTCTATGTGTATACCGTACTGGGTACATAGAGTATCGAGTACTAGCATGTACAGTGATGACGGTTAAAGTGGGAAAAGCGAGCGCGATAGCCGGATGTGAGTAGGTTGGCTGTATACGATTGGCCACGAGTGGTCGTTAAAAAAGCGAAATGTTCGTCGTGGAAAACGCGAATGTTTTCAGTACCGGTACGGGCATTGACTTTCGAGGTTATCGTGACTCTCCGCCAACCGACCCTTCATCCAAGTCCAGCACTCCTGAGAGAGAGCTTGAAGTTCCATGTACTCATACCAATTGCACGAAGCCTTCATTCTATACGCGTATAGGGAGTTTCCTATCGCCAGACGTTCGCTTGAGCACATCGTTGTACAAGTTTGTGTACATTTCAGTTGAGATCGTTACGTGCGTTCGTTCAAAGCAGCGGTACGTAAGGTATTCATAGATACTGCATCGCTGCAGCTACGTTTTTACTGGGTATTAGCAGATCTCGTGTATGTATACCATAGGCACTTTGCCCTCTTACCTTTTATCGCTAGTCATTACGCTCCAATGTTCTCGTTCTTTCATCTCACTTAGTTTTCTGCATAGTTCCCTCATTCGAGATTGGCTTGGCCATTTTTCCTTTAACCTGCGAAACAAACAACCTTGTTTTACCAGCCAAAATTCCGAAGCATTATATGAAGCTCAATAAAATCTATGTAAACACTTATGTTTTAAAATGTAGATAAGAAAAATCGGATGGTGTTTTCGTAAATTATTCACAGTAACCTGAAAATGATTGAGTCCAATTTATTCCTGCTTTAATTTATCGAACCAGGGTTTTTGTTGTGTTCCGTAAATTACCAAAATGTCACCAGTTGAGAAACGTCTGGACATGGATAAATAACATCACGATAATTTCAATCGATTCAATCAAATTTAAGTATCGGAAAGTCTGCAGATAGTTTATTCATCGAGTTTTTCACGATATCAGCCCAATATGAATATGAGCCGATATCAGCCTAACTGTAGGTGCTGAAGCTCTAGGTCGAATTCTAGCTACGGATAGCCACTGGATAATGAAAATAGATGCACCGTAATCGATGAGAACACCAGTTTAGAGTCGCTAGAAGCCAAAATCTATGTACAGCATTGTATCTCATCGACCTAAGTTTGACCGATACTAGTAAGGTACGAGTGGTGAATATGGCCCACCCGATTAGCACGTAAATCAATTACATATGGACATGCGCGTATCCACCACTTTTACCCGATGACAGCTCCGGCCCAATCCATCGACAAACTGCACTTGGCGAGCAGTCTTAAACTTTTTGAAATACGGCACTGCTGTATCTTCATTATGTTTTTGTTGTGTTCCCACGATCTTGCGATTCTTCTGAATTGCTCCGAGATTTCCAAAGACTCGCACACTATGCAGCAACGGGTTCGTACGGTACGGGTTGCAGATAAATCTAGTCGGCTATAATAAGTTTCGTATAAAAAGGATATTTGGATCCAGATTTTTGCTAACAACATAACAAATTTTATTTACAAACAGCACGGACAAAAATACAGAAATGTTTTTGATGTGTTTATGTGTGTATCGAGAAGTACTCGTATTGTCTCGCAGCGTTCGCTATGCAACTGGCAGTTGCATAGCGAAAATGAGGTATCAAAAAATTATTGAAAAATTGAGTTTTGTTCTCATTGTCCCGTTTGGCCCCACTGTCCCATTTTGCCCCGCTCTTCCCTATGTATGTGTGTACATTTTTAATAGGAATTCATGTTCTTAAAATGAAGTGAGAATATGTTATTTTCAATTAATTAGCTTTCTACATTTGTCTCTGCTTAATTCCAGCCCACACCGATTATGACCGGATTGTCCGCGCTGAGAATGAAAAAAGCTTTCATGAAAGTATGTATGTAGGAGTTTTGAGAACGCGCGCGCCAAGCTTTATTCGTTGCACTTTGAATCGTGGCCCGCGTATATCGTTTATCCGTTGAGAGACCAAGTCCATCCTGGTTAGAGAATGGGCCGACGGCGGCAGACTCCCGGGACGGTGGGTGTTCCCACATCTACAGAGGATGGGTTGCTCACGGATTGCGCGAAGGATTAAACCACATAAATTTCATGGTCTACTCCGTGGAATTATTGGTACGCTGTCTTACGGTTCGCCCTTCGCGGCCTCCTATTTTACCATTACTCCTCTCCAAGCCATCCCCTTCGCACTTCTCGCAATGTACGCAATAGTTCACGGGCCACTCGCTAAGGCTAACGCCCCGTTGACTACTTCAACACAGCTCTAAGAGCAGCCTGCTCTTATCTGCTTTAGACTAGTATCGTCTTATCTGGACGTCCCGAACTCCAAAGTAGCAAGGATAAGCGAGACACAAGGACAATTTGTTGGCGAGGCACATTTTGGGGTTTTGTTTAAATTATGGTATCCATTAAAGGGCAATAGTATTGTCCTCTTATAAGACGAGATATTCGCCTAATCGGTTCTCACGGGTCGAGTTTATGAACCCAACAACACTCCCATGAGAGGTGAACGGATGAGGCTGACGGTCGGGCTAACCTCAAAGCCCACGGTGCCACCATTGGCATGGGAGCTTGACCCGATCATCTATCGAGCCTTGGACGATAAGCCCTGCCCGATGCGGCAGCTTATATTGTCCCGAAGGTCATTCATGATGCTCGGTCGATGGTTGGTTTACAATATAGGGCCTTCATAGGTTACTTATAAACGGCGTGAATGGTTTTATCATATACTTTTTTGAATATTGTAAAAGTTTAAATATCCCTTTCCCTTCTTGATGCTTCACATGTCTGTATGAGATTATATTTTATATATTGTTTCTTGCGAAAACTCTCAACGAGATCATAGTCAGTCAATGTGTTGCCTAAGCATTTATTGACTATAGAGTACAGAACCCAAAAATAATACGCATATTTTGCGTGAATTAAAGACCGTGTTATTTCGCATGCTCTTATATTGGCTCTCCAATACACTTTCGCTTGTGAGGAATAACTTCGGTCGGCGCCATCTAGCGGCGAAACAATGTTGACGATTGGAGGGTCGATAATCAGTCGATCATTGGCTTAAAATCGGTAGACCAATGGTTGGTGAGTTCATGCTCAGTAGGGTATTGACCTCAACCAACAAACCAACAATTGGCGAGTTAACACTCGGCCGAACATTGGTCGCAACTTGTCCAACCAACCAATTGCGAGCCAAACATTGGCCTAAAATCAGCACACTCATGGTTCGTAAGGTCATGCATCAACAGACCAACGGTTGGCTAATCGATATTCGATCGAACATTGGCCTAATATCGGCAGACCGAAAATTGGCCTCAAATTGACAAACCAATAATTGGCGAGCCAATACTCGGTCGATCATTTGCCTCCAAACGACGAACATTGGAAACGAATTCTCGACCGAACATTGGGTGAAGGATGCAGCAATTAATATCGTTACGCCAATACTGGCTCGCTGATCAGCCGTTTTCGTCCGATCGGCAAAACCTCTGTGGGGTGTCATTGTAACCGAACTGATACGATTGCCGAACAGCATTTCATCGCAAATTTCTGCCATATGCCCGTATATTCTGGGTGAGATGGCCTATTAAAAAGTTCCTTCCGGGGAGTCCCGTGCAAGTACATATAACGTGTTGAATGGCTCTTCTGCTCTACGTACGGGAAAGCAGAACATTAAAAGCTTTCCACCCGACCCTGCGACGGACAGCAACATTGAACTTTCGAAAGAGTTGGCAACAGTAGAATACAGTCCTCAAGCCCAATTATTTTTATGAGAAAACAAGCTTACATTATGTCAGAACCTTTCACACGCTATTTTAATAAACCAAAGTTATTTATTCAACAGTTGAATTATGATTGTGACCATTTTTTAACATTAACCTTCGTCTTTTTTATCTCCAACTTTTTTCAGGTTTACGGAGAGACCTCAGAAACATGCAACCACTTGGTATTATACGAAAGACTATTTATTCCTTACTAGACAGCGATAAGGATAGTATAATGAAACGATGTCCGAATGAATATTTGCAGTTTATAATGTTCAGCAGTGCGTCTGGTCTTTGCAGCCAAAGCTATGCGGCGCCGTAAAAAAAAAAAAAAAAATTGCTCCAACATAGCGTCCAAACGCTACCGCGTCCCTAGAGGGATTGTTTAACTTATGAATGCTTAATAATGATTGAAAAAAGAGAGCGGAGAATACAAGAGGACTTAAAAGTGGAAGAGGCACGAATGTACCCGAGCGAGCAACAGCATCGAATCGAATTGAACCGGGAAAGCTGGAGCTCGCTGGCTGGAGGACAGAGAAATTAGAGGTTGACTGTTAAAGGAAAATGGTAGAGAGAGAAGACCGAGCAAAGCGAGCCAGCGGTGCTTTTGCAGTAGTCTGCAAAGCAACCCCCCAAACCCTTTCTCGTTCTCCACAGAGACTCTCAGAGCCGAGAACCAACCTTCTCCCCCAAGCCTAACCCATACCATCCTATATACCTAATCGACCGTGACTAATTAGAGGCCAGTTGACTGGTAATGGAGTCAGCCAGCGAAATTGGGTAACGCTGCGCCTGATTTACAGAGAGAGGGCGAGGAAATTGTAATGCCGAGTTACTCTTGAAGCCGAACGGTGAAGGCAGTAGCGCCACCGTCACTACTACTGGCGTATCCACTAGCGTCGCGGATGGCGTATTCGCGGTGGTGGTGGGTCGGTCCGTCCATCGGTCGGCCAGTTCGTTCCGGCCGGTTGAACGACTGCCTTTCTACGAATGAACGATCGAAGTTCACCGATTCGGTCATCGAGCGAAAGGCTAAGAGGGAAAGAATGGAAACAGAATTGAATCGCGGTGTGGAAGGAGCTCGAGCGCCGGAGAAGGAACCGACGAGATGGAGAGGGTTCGCCGCTTCACGGAAATCCTTTTGATTCTCTATCGTGACCCGTATTCTTTGAATTGCAAAAGTCCCGGGGGCAGCAACAGTTGCGGTACAAACGATGGGAAACATAGACAATACAAGAGAGGAACGAATAAATCAGAGCTATGCGAATAACCGGAACGCGCTCTTTAATATTATCGACAGGTCGAAAATCCCTGCGGTACTTTAGAGTGTAGCGACAGCCCGTTGACGAGATCCTGAAAGAAATAGTGCCTTTACTAATGAGGATCCGAGCAAGACTATCATCTACGGCTGTGGTGCTAATTAATATAAGCGTTCTTCTCCTTATAATGAGATTAATGGGACTCTGTAATCTATGAAAACGAACGATGCCTCATTTAATACACTATCTATATTACATAATGAAAGACAAATATTATATTCTCGCATGCCATTAGTGAGGCTCAACTTGAGACCTCTTATTATCGGGGTCCATAACTATCTCTCAGTTGATTAGAGGGTTGCTATATCAGATTATAGGCTCCTTCTCAACATTTTGTTATTTCCCATAATTGATAACCACCAAATCGATACTCCTTCATCTCATCCCCCGCCTAAGGTATACGAGAAGAGCGCAGCGAACATTTTAAAGAAACTGGAGAGTGAAAGACTCAACCATAGCCCCGAGGACATGTAGCAGTGCGGTATGTGCTGTACTGTATAGTAAAAGTACGAAGATTTCGATAGTAAAAGGGGGTAAAATTGCGAGGTGTAGCGCGGGAGATTCCAGTAGGAAAACGAGCGAAGCGGAGGTGAAGGATCTCATCTCTATGCCTTTGCGCCCTGAGGGTAGCCTTTCTTCCCTTATTTCTTGTACAGTGTGAAATGGCGCGAATTCACTGGGGGGCGGGGAAGGGGAGGGGCAGGTGGAAGGTGTAAAAAGACGCCCGTTGTTACGGAAGATAGACAAATAAAAATTCGGTACGTACCTGTTGTACATGGAGAGAAAAGACATTGCGCTACCAGGACGACTTTGGTAAGCGAACGAACTCGTGAAGGTAAAAGAATGCTAAAAATAAGAAGGAGCAACCAGCGAGAAAAACGTGAAAACTGTCTCCGTGTTGGGAAACGTACATCTCGGTACCGCGAAGGGTGTAATATTGCTTCTCATGTTTCTTCCTCTTCTGTTGCCACTACTGTCTCGAACGGGCCCCCGAGCGCCCCGGAGCTTGATTGCATACAGCGGAGGTGCACTTCTGAAGCTCGGCGAAGTCGGAGTCGTACCTCCGAGACAATGGGCCGGAGACTCGCGAGAGACCCATTGCCTTGTCACCCGTGACTTCGGCCTTGACATATCGGTGCTTGAGCGGAAATCATAGTGACGCGGGATGACTGTAAATTCTGCCACTGCAACAGCTAGTGTTTCAATGATTGATCGATTGCCTCGGTCTGCTTCGCGGATTCGGTGAATCAACAATTGTCTCTTCATTGCAGGCAGTTTCAGTTAGTTGGCCGTCATACTCTTAAATGTTATTAAATAACAAAAAAAGTGTTAAATTCTACACCGCTTTAACACTACCATGTGGTCCATATAAGTCCATTACTTTTGTGTTAAAAGCAATGTTAACATTTGGTGTAATATATGCGGTATACAATCAGTGGTACTTACAGAACGTGCATTCTAACATTGTAACGGTGTACAATAACACCGAACTTTACGCCTAAGTGAGTAAAAAGGGTTTAAACGGTTGAAGTAAATATGAAAATTGTAATATAATAAATCGTTATTAATAATTGCCCAACATAGTTATTACGTGGTACATCGTGATAATTATAAATTGAAGAAAATATATTCACGAAAAAAAACACTAAAATCGCGAATATCGATAGTGGCGAATTGTCTGAGATTGAACTCGAATTACGTACCTAACGGTCATGCCTACCTACCTATGACTACTAACTAACGCGTTACCGACTACGCTATTGCTTACTCGTGAATTTCTCTTATACAAATTCTGTGTAAGCTGCTCGGGATATTTATGATCGTTCATAATTACACGTCTTGATTATGTACTTGTATATTCTTTTTTGTACTGTTAAAAATAATCATCATAATTTTTTTTTAATCAACACTTGATAATCAATTAAATGACAATTATCAGTGCTTTAAAATATCCGTTTTTCCTTAAGTACGATTTAGTTGAAATTTAGATCGCTGATTTCAAAAATGAATTTCAAATTTTTAAATCCAGAATCCCAAAGAGAGAAACCGTGATGCTTCTCGACCAAAAATACCGTTTAGGGGTTAAATACACCGTTCGGCGCGTATTTGACTGTATGGTAATGTCTATTTGACACTAAAGTTGTGGTTAAATGCACCACTTCTTAGTGATATTATCAGTTAACACAGAATTGTGTCCACGTCTAAGAAAACAACACCACTAAGTGACATCGTGGTTCATAACACAATTTGCTGGAAGGATTTATTAGAGTACACCGCGTCACCAGTCCACTAGACTATATGTTCGGTGTATTTTTCACTGCAAAATGTGGTAAACCCATTTTTTACCGCTCACACTATTACAGCTTACACCGCGGATTTTTGAAGATTCACTGCAGGCAGATTTAATGAGTGAAGCTAGAATCGTTCGATCACCGAATCTGCTCGCTGACGCGAGCTGCTGTAAGTGAACTCCTTAACGGAAAGTCTTTATATATATATGTATGCTTTTTAGCAATCAATTCAGCGAAGCAAACTCTCCATCTCCCCCCAGTTTCTTCCTCGAGCGCAAAGATAAAAAGCTTCAATGACCACGAAAAAAGCGCTCTCACATGCAAACGGAGCAGTGCCTGAAAAAAAGCACCAGAGCTCGGGCTTGCGGAGGGATTAAAACTCAGGACGTATATATTTTCAATTCGCGATTGCAATAAGTTTAACCTCGTCCACCACCTCTCGTTCGTTACTTACGTTCTTTCGTTCGTTTCTCTTGGCCGCAACCCACGGAGATCTTTCTCTGTCTATCCCTGTATCACGTTTTCCCGCGGTCCGCGCTCTGCCACCGACGCGGACTCTCGTTCGTTCTCCACTCCTATCCCGCAATCGTGCAAGAACCGCTCTCCGGCTCTTATCGGTCGGGCTTGGATTTCCAATAGATTCATTCGTTTCGTTCTTCGTTTATTTTATTTTATTTTTTTCTCCGCTGTCTCTTTTTTCTTCATTCCGTTATTCTTTTTGTTCATTTATTCGTTCGACCCCCGTACCAGCGGAACAGAGTTCTTATTGAACTTGCTGGAATGGGGGACGAACGATAGCTCCAGGAGTTTCGTGACTCGCTACCCGCCCCCTTCTTTTTTCCTCTCCCTCGTGCCCTTAATTGCGCGCCCTATCGTCCCGCCTAACTCGTATTCTCTCTCCCTCGTCTCCCTTTCATTCCGCCATTTCTTTCTTCCCCAAAGCCCCCGGGTATACCTTTTAATTTTTTCTCCTCGTTAATTATTTTAACTTGGAAGCCGTAGACGGGCTTTGCGAATTGTTCCCTCATTAACGATGCTTCGTTATGCGTGTACCTTTCAATCGTCATCGAATATACTATATTTTGTATTATACAATATCGTTTCTCGAACCCGGCAGATTTGCCCGCGCACGGTTATAATCAATATCCACGATTCGTCGGGAGGCTGGAAGGTCTGTCGGAAAAGTCGTTCGCCAATCGAAGCCCCATTATTCACGAACAATCGTTGAATAACGCTCCGGAGAATAAAACAGTTGAAAGAAGAAAAATCTACGGGCGATTCATCCGCGATGCGCTCCATCGAAGAAGAAGAAGAAGAAGAAGAAAGTAAATAAGCAAGTGGCGAGGAGCGAGAAGGAGCGTAAGCGGAAAGAAGTACCAGAACAGTCGTCGCCGTCGTCGCCAAGAATTGAGAGAAAAAAAATGTCATTGCAGCCAAAAGTTAGTAACCGCCGAAAGTTTAATTCCGGACTTTCGTGACGGCTCTTCCGCCTTTTTTCTCATTCTCACTCTAACTCTAAATTTCAAGACGCCTCCTGAATGGGAAATCTCGGTCCATCACGCGTCCTCACACCTCCTACGCGTCTGGAAAGACATCGACCCCATTTCCACTATTTCTTGAGGAAACTTTTCGAAGCGTTTATCCGAAAAAATACATTGTCTTCCAGTTGTTACGTCACTTGTTGATAGTTCAAGATTGGAAATATCGATTCGATAAAAAATTTGGCTTATCTCATAGACTGAAGAAGTGTTTTCGTAAGACGTACGCAAATCTGATAAAATTAATAATGCAATAAGCGAGATAAAGATTGTTATTGCGCGTGGTTGTGACTTTCTATATAAAAATATGCACGTATAAATACAATTGTCTAAAAAAAGTAGTGTACAAATTAATTTGCGCTCTACTTCCTCTTTTAGAAAGTTTGTTGACCGATTTTAGCTTTCCCGTAGAGGAAGGCTATGCTTATAATTAAACGGTAAAAAATTATCGCAAAAATTAACATAAGAAATCACCAAGTAAAATATTTTTCACATATTTTCCATATGATTTATAGTATGTGCAGATTGCTGCGGGATTTACGAAGAGTTCTGGCAAAACAACAAAATTTAGTTACCTTCGTTGGTGTCGATGTTTTCGACTTTTGTGTGTTGCTTGCATATAAGATTGGAAATATCGACTCGATAAGAGATTTGGTATATCTCGCAGACTCAAAAAGTGTTTTCGCAACGCACACGCAAATTTAATCAAAATAATAATCTAATAAGCGAAATAAAGGTTGTTATTGTGCGTGATTTTAACTTTCTGTGTAAAAATATGCAAGTCTAAATACAGCTGTCTAAAAAACAATTGCAAAATAATTTGCACATTACTTCCTCTGTCAGAAAGTTCGTTGACCGATTTTGGCTTCCTCATAGAGGAGGCTATGTTTATAATTAAACCGTCAAAACTTACCGCAAAAATTAACACAAGAAATCACCAAGTAAAATATGTGAAACACATTTTCTATCCGATTTATCGTTTGTGTAGATTGCTTCGGGTCATACGAGGAGTTCTGGCGAAACAACAAAATTTAGTTACCTCCATTGGTATCGAAGTTTTCGATTTTTTTTGCGTGTTACTATACGGTACTCGGCTACATCCCGAAATTTATAACACGAACGAATGCGTGGGTTTACTTTAACTCTCCAGAGACTCCCAACGCGATCCTGCGTTATTCGAGACGTTACTAGATAATTCTCAATTTGAGGATTACGCTCTAGCGTCGGAATAAACAAACACAAAAAAATAAAATGGTAATAAAAAAAAGTCTTCCGAGCTTCGATATCCGGAAGCTCGGCTGCAAAAGTCGCCCCGCCCGCTTGTTCGCGGGTTAAGAACATTTGTATTAATCCGTCCAAGCGAGGTACGCGTGTGTGCAGAATCTCGAATGTGTACCGTGTCAAGGATACGTTTGCGCTCGTAGTAATCCTCGGCGAATACACCAGACGTATGATCGTATCATGCAGATGCCGCGAGTACGTAATAAACAGACGAATCGCTAAAATACGGGTACAATACACTATTAATATATCGATGGTCAAATTCCCGAAGGGCACACAAGCTATGCTACTACATATTCCATAAGGCCTTGTGACATTAAGCCATCGGTATCAACTGCCGAATACCCTACAGACGTACCCTGCGCAATTCAATACGCGATGTGACGGCGCTTACGCCCTTCTGTTATTCAATACGGAAATCAATATATACAAATGCACATAAAAATCGAGAAATAAAATTCAGAACGGCGTAAAAACCACGCGAACCCGTCCTTCATCCGCCCTCCTCAATTTTTAGATTTTTGATATGTACATATACGAAGACACATACGGACGGTCGGGGAACGAATGCGATGAAGATAAGGGAGCATATCTCTCGCGTGACAGAATATCTTGGTATGAGCCACGAATGTCCGGAATACACCACGATATAAAAAGCTGTACACGAATGGGTGTGGATCTCTGTCGCAGACGGTCATGATATTATTCACAACGGGTAAATATTTATACGGGGACTTTGGATTACAATCGCGCATAACGCGGGAAATCCGGAATGGATCTGTTAGCTGCGTGCCCGGAACAAACGTCTCGTTTGCTTATTTCGCTTGCTTGTTACTTCGTCGCTGCTGCTGCTGATGGGAATAGGCGCACGGGGCTCGCAGCGCCGTATACGACGGTTCTAAGAAGTCTCTAATCCTCGAGAAACTCGTAAACCACAGCACATGGCCGTGCAAGATTTGTCGGGGGATGTTGGAGCAGACACTCGTTCGAATCGCATTAGACGAAAGCAGCTACTTCTCCCGCGAACCGTTCGTTCATCGAAGGAACGGAATATAAGGGCGAAAGAGGGCTTGCGGAGATTCGGAAAAAAAGAGCGGTGTGTCACGGTGAAACGACTGGGCGCTTCTCCTGTTTTATTTTTCACTTAGCCTCCCTCCTCACGGTTTTTATTTTTCGCGCCTAGCATTAAAAAAATCGGTCCAAATCACGATACCGCACATGTTGCAACAATAATTGTCCAATATTAACGATTCTTTCTTTATATGTGTGTTACAGTGGGGCCGCTGAACGTGTCTATTCTCAGTAGTGAACACGTGGCTCTGAGCGCTGATCGGATATACGAAATAAACTGCATGACCGTCGGCTCGAGACCACCGGCTAAACTCTCCTGGTACATCGAAGGCATGGAACTGAAAAATTATACGGAGAAGGTAAGAATATCTATATAATCATAAAGTTCATGTTCATTTAACACTTACATCGATACTCACAGATACTCACAAATACAGATACTCACAAATACAGATACTCACAAATACGGATACTCACAAATACAGATACTCACAAATACGGATACTCACAAATACGGATACTCACAAATACTGATACTCACAAATACTGATACTCACAAATACTGATACTCACAAATACTGATACTCACAAATACTGATACTCACAAATACTGAT
>JAPYZC010002395.1:0-27430 GCA_030522665.1 Ichneumoninae sp. A BG-2022a
TGGTGTAAAAATCTGAAAAAAATCATGTATACTAAAGATACTGAGAAGATTAATTTTGCATAATAATAATTGTAAAATGTTATTAACAAATTCATCAAATAAATAATTGGTTAACAAATTACCCGGCAACAAAACGTTTCTTTTTTATGAAAATGATTCGTTTATTTTTCTGAATACGTATGAATTTTTTCAGATTTTTAAGTAATCGTTGATTTTAGTTCTATAAAAAAAATACAAAATCAACGATTACTTAAAAATCTCATACGTATTCAGAAAAATAAACGAATCATTTTCATAAAGGTTTTGTTGCCGGGTAACTTGTTAACCAATACATTTTTTGATGAATTTGTTAATAACATTTTGCAATTATTATTATGCAAAATTAATCTTCTCAGTACCTTTAGTATACATGATTTTAAGAAGTACTTGCAATTTTCTCTTATTGTTCTCGAACTTATGCGAAGTCAGCGGGCAGAGAGACTCCCTCCTTAAGGGTATATGCCTCGGTAAAATTACTATGCCTCGGTAAAAAAAAAAAAAATGTTAATAGTTTATAGTGTTAAGAATATTCGATAAAATTTGTTAATCGAAATTCAACGAATTACTAAAGTTAGAGACCGTTACGTGAAAAGTGGCGGAGTGCTCGATCAGCAGTCCGACCGACCCGTGAACGCGTTTTGCTCGAAACGTGATTTTCAAAATCGGCAACCCTGACATCTCGAAGATATCAGGATATTTATGAAAATTTTTCCCGATTTACTTCTACAGATTCTTTAGTCCTCGACGGTTATATTTTCCCGGTGGTAACCAAATTTGATATTTTTCAATACTTCCGTAACTTACATTCTCCAACTCTTGTATCCTCCGCCGGCAATCATCGACCTCAGTCCTCAGCGAGTTAATCTCGCTCTCCGCCAGATTTCTCGCCTCGACGAGCTCGTCGCATCGCCTGGTCAACCCTCCGTTCTCGACCTGCAGCTCTTCGACCCGCGAGCGGATGCCAACCATCGACTCCTCGTGCCGCTGCTTCGCGACCTCCAGCTCGCTGCGGGCGCCCGACAACTCCCTCTCCCTCGATTCGCACCTCTCCAAGAGCTCGCTGCGCAGAGCGTCGACCGCCTGGAGTCTCGTCGTCGCCTCTCGGCCCTCGACCAGCTCCTCCTCTACCGCGCCTATTCTCTCCTGCAGCGCGGCGTTCAGCGCCTGAAGACTCGCTATCTTCTCCCTCAGCTCCGAATTCTCCTGGATCGTCGTGTTCAGTTGGTCCCTTATCTCGGCGTTGCTCGCCGTGAGGCTGTTGTACTGGAATACGAGATCGCTGTTCTCGCGAGATTCCTCGAGACTTCTGTTCCGCGCTCCCGATTGGTTCATCAGGTCGCTCACCCGAAGAGACTCCCTCATGTGCACGAAGTTGCCGATCGAGTTCGCGAGCTCGTTGTCCAGATTTTCGATCTCCGCGTCGCGTTCCTGGAGTTTCGCTTCCAGCGCCTGCACGACCGTTTCGCACTGGCCGCACTGATCGCACGGCTGCGAGGAGGAGGCTTTGCCCTCGACTTCGGGAACGTCGTCCACGGCGCTCGGAGCCTCGCTCTGACTCTCCGTCACGCGCGTCTCGCTCTCTCGCTCGAACTGCTCCAAAAGGATTCTCTGATCTGCCGCTTCCTTCTCGGAGTTCTCCAGCCGCTCGCTTATCTGTGCCTGCTTCGACAGCAGCATGCCGTTCTCGGTTCTGAGTGTCTGTATCGTGTTCAGTTGCTCGACGTACTCGGCCTCCATCACCTGCATTCGCACGCCCAGCTCGCGGGCCTTCTCCTTCGCCTCCTCGAGAACCTGCTGGCGTTGACTCTCCTCTTGGGCGATCTTCAGCCTACTGGACTCCCCTTCGGCGATCAATCTTTCCCGATCGAGTTTCACGCTCTCCAGCTCCGTGGAACCGAAATCCAAGGCTGTTCGCAGTCGCTCGATCTCCTCGCCCATCTCGGTCACCTGTAAGCGAAAGAATTTTTTTAAATTTACATTGGGACAATCGAAATCGCTGCAATCGATACGGCGGTCGATATTTGTATTTATTTGCATACATTTATTGTATGAGTTTCACAGGCGCGTAAGCGAAATGTGCAACGCGCAAGACCAAACACTGAAATCGGGCTGGAAGACAAAAATTCACTCTCGATTGGTCTCTTTCCTTCCGGGATGGTCGAGTCGTACGCATCATCACACCATATGTGTGCAAAAAGGAAGGAATAATAAGACGCCTCGTATTCGACGCCCTCGATCGATGGTATTTCTGGTATTATGGTATTTTAAGTACTTTTTGGACATTCCATCCATCCCGTCCATCCATCCATCCGTATTGATTTTTAAGAGTTACTTTAAAAGGAACTCAAACGAAGTACTTACAAATGTATTTTAAGTACAATAAGTAAAAATTTTTCGTTCAATGAAAATGAAAAAAATGTATGTGCTCAATTTCATTGTAATCGGAATTTCATTATCCGAAAATTTTTCAAATTTTTGTAATATTCATGAACATTCGTATTATTCGATTATCAAACAATTTTCACAAATATTCAATTCAAATTTTTTAATTGAATTTCAATATTCAATTCAATTAAATTCAAACGCTATTGCACACCCCCAATTTTTAGCTGCAAATTGTATCCTTTGCGTCTGATCTCAGTCGTAGAAAACAAAAAAAGAAGACGTAATTTTTTACACACCTGCTCCGTCAGGATGTTCATCTTCTCCGAGGAACTCTCCAGTTCGTTAGAGAGAGCGTCGACTCTGGACGTAGCCAAGGCAGTTTCGTCACGCGACCTCTGCAACTGCGCCTCCAGCTGGAGTATCGCGGAGTCCCTGTCTTGGATTACCGTCTCGATCTCCTGGATTCTCAGATTCGCAGATTCCTTCTCGCTCTTCTCGAGAGTCCACTTCTCTTCGAGCAAGGTCGCTCTCGCCTCGGCCTCGAGGCATTTCGGCTCCAGGTGGGAAATTCTCGTCTCGGATTCGACGAGTCTCGTATTGAGTTCCGCCAGCCGGAGCTCCAGCTGGGCCGCTTTAGTTTCCAGCTCAGCAGCCTCGGAGGATTTCTTCTTCAAGTTCGCAGCGAGAATCTTTCGCTTCTGGAGCTGAGCCTGAGTGCTGGCCGAAGATTCCTCGAGCTTGAGCTCCAATTCGGATACTCTTTGCTCCAGAGCGATCTTCACCTGCTCCGTTACGTTCTGCACGACGAGTTTCTCCTTCTCGACCTCCAACTCCCGGATCGAATTCACCTTTTCCGACAGTTCTCTCCTCAGGAGATCCAACTCCGAAGTTTTGGCCTCCAACTCTTGAATCACGCCCGTTTTCAATGTCAACTCCGATCGCAGGGTTTCCAATTCGGAGGATTTGCCGTTCAGCTCCTCGATGAGGTCCTCCAACCTTCGATTCTGCATCTCAATGTCCTCCGTGTGTTTGGCTTTGAGGAGCTCCAACATTCTGTAAGCGTCGTTCAATTCCGCTCGGAGACCGTCCGCGTATCTCGAATTTTCGTCGAAGTTGCTCTGCAACGACTCGAGACGAACCTCGGCGTCGGCCCTCGCGAGCGTCGATTCACGCAGATTTTCCTCCACCAAAGATTTCGCTTCCGATATCGAGGCCACTTCGTTCTCCCTCTCGGCCAACAAAGCTCGCAGCTTCGCAACTTCGGCGTTAAGGTTCTCCATCGAGCTTCGCATCTCCGCATTTTCCTTCAGCTGCTCGTTCAGCGTCGCTCTCATCTCATCGACGAGGGTTTCCTTGTCGCTCAGCGTTCTGCTCAGCTCCTCGTTTCGCGCTTCCTTGTCCGCCTTCGTCAGCAACTCTTCGCGCAGGCCGGCGATCTCCTCTCTGCTGTTCTCAGCGAAGTCGTTCAGCCTCAGAATCTCCTCGTTCAGCGACGCGATCGTCGCTTCGCTCTGGCGAAGCTGAGTCCTGCACTCGTTCAGCTCCTCCTGCAAACTGTCGATCTTTATCATCTCGTTCTGCAGCATCGAGTACTTGTCGTGCAACTCTTCGTCTTTGCTCTTGAGGATTTCTCGAAGAGAACTTATTTCCTCCTCCTGTTTTACCATCAGAGCGCGTTCCGCTTCCAGTTGATTCTCGAACGTGCCGATCGTGCCGTCGAGCTCTTTTTTCAGAGCACTCGCCACTTCGTCCTTCTGCCTCGACTGCTCCACCAACGCTCTGTTCTCCTGCTGAAGAATTTCCAGACCTTCCTCTATGGAGACCTTTCCGGCCTCGAGAATTTCCATCTTTCGCTCCATTTCCGCACACTTGAATTTCCATTCGTCGATGACTCCGAAGCTCTCTTTGAGCTCCCTTCGGAGTTCTTCGACCGACACGGACGATGCCTCGTACTCGTTTATACGCTCGATTCTCGACGCCAATTCGGCTTCCTTCTCGGAGAGTTTCGTTTTCATCTCGTCGATCAGGACCGTCTGCTCGGCTATCAATTTTCTGCACTCCTCGATCTCCCTCTCCAGCGAAGCGACGGTCACGGTCGTGCTGGATTGAACTTCGCTCTCCTCGAGACGAATCCGCTGGCAATCGGCCTCGGCTACGGAGACCTTTTGCGTACTCTCGATCAGCTGAAGGTTCTTCTCTTCCAGCTTTACGAGCTTTATTATCAGGTCGTTGTTCTCCGACGTCAGAGCCTCCAGCCGCGACCTCAACTCGTCCTGACGCGCTGTCTCGAGGTCCGAAGCCTCTCGCGAATCTTCCAAACGTTTCTCCAAAAGATCTTTCTCCTCCGCAACGCGAGACAATTTTTCCTGCGCCTTGGTGAGCTCGATGACCAGGTCGTTGTTTTCGCTGACGAGACTCCGCAGCTTTCGCTCCAGCTCGGAGGATTCTTCCGACGACGGCTGTTCGTCGGTCTGAGCTGGCCTGACGTCCAGATTTTCGATCTTCTCCTCGAGCTTCGTGAGCTTTATAACCAGCTCGTTGTTCTCGCGCGTCAGAAATTCGATTCTCGATGAACTTTCGCTCCTCTCGGGAATCTTCTCGAACGACTCCGTCGAGCCGGTGTCGCTGGAGCCTTTCTCCTCGTACTTGTTCAATTTCGCAACGAGGTCGCTGTTCTCGCGCGAGAGCGAGTCGATCTTCTTCACGAGCTCGCTTCGGTCGGTGTCGTTTATCGTCTCGAACGACTCCGTCGAGCCGACGTTCGAGCGCACCGCCTCCTCCAGCTTCGACAATTTTTCCTCCAGCTCGTTGTTCCTCGACGACAGAGACTCGATCTTCCTCAGCAGCTCGTTTCTGTCCTCGTGAATCGTCTCGAAGGACTCGGTCGAGCCCGCCTCCGACGATGGTTTCTCGTCGAGTTTCCCTAATTTTTGCGTCAAGTCGCTGTTCTCGCTCGTCAGGTGCTCGATCCTCCGGAGCAACTCTTCGCGCTCAGATTCACCCAACGACTGAGACGACTCGTTCGCCTCTCGCGATCTGTGCGATGACTCCAATTGCTCCTCCAGGTCGACGACCTTCATCTCTGCCGTCACTCGCAGATTCTCCGATTCGGCGTTTTCGGCCTCCAGCGCTGAGATCTCCTGCTTCACCGTGTGGAGCTCTAAAAAAATGATACGTTTAGTAATGGGCATGGAAAATCGATGGATTCATGAAAATCGACGCTTACTGTAATACAGACAAAAACCACATGTATTTGGGCACTTCATACGATTTCGAATGGGTCTAAACATCTTTTGCAAAAAAAAATTAGGCGAAAAAATCAGTCGATTATGGGTTATCGCTTGAACAATTTTATATGTGACACTGTATTTTTGGGAATTTTTTCAGATTTTTCCAAATAGTTGTTTTTACAGGTTTATGAAAATAAAAAATTCTTCAGAAAATTCTGAAAAACGCCCAAAAATGCAGTGTTACATATAAAAACGGTTATGCGATAATCCATTATAGATTTTTTTGTTGGAACTCGAAATTCAAGGTGTAAAGATCCAGGTCGAAATGGCATGGAATGCCTCATATATATTTTTTAGCAAAACATTTTTTTTTTACATTACCTTGCATGAGATCTAGCTTTTGATTTTCTAGGATGGCGATAGCTTCGATGTGCGATTGGATATCGTTCGTCTGTGTCGAGACCCTACTTTCAAGGTCGGCAATGCGGTCTTGCCAGTCTCCGGCTGAAGCTGTGCAGACCGTTCAATATCCCAGATTTGTACGTAAGACATTGTTTTTTTTTTTTTTTTTTTTCTATTAAAAGTATAACCAAGTTCATATTTAAAGCAATATTACCGAACGTTCGAGGGTGGTCTAAACAGACCGGACACTTTTCGTTATACACACGCAAAAACGCTACAGCATCGATTAACTCGACAATCCAATGTTTTATCTTAACTAGAATTAGTTTCGCTGTTAACAAACATAAGCTATATTTTTTAGTCTGATTAACGGCAAATGGTCGCTAAATCGTGAGAATCTTCAAATTTTTTTATCGTTCATCTGACGTCACAAACTTTCTCGTAATGTTTAGCATGCAAACAAATAAAAAGGAAAAATCTCCCTTTCCGCTGTTCGTTCCAGTCGGACTATCGGAATTAACGAAAGGAGATTTTATTATAAAAATTATAATCTACGTAAATTATTTCTACAAATCTAGAGCGCAGCAACCTTTGACAAGTAAAAAAGTAGGTACCACAGGTTACGCATAAACGTGTTGAGATATATAATCAAAAAAAGAAAAATTTAACAAAAAAAATTAATATATATGATAAACAAAAAGAAAAAAAAAATTAGTCTCGTTGAATGAAATCTCAATGGATGCGTAGGTAAAACCGAATCGAATGCACAAAGGAAAGTCCATCACCAAAATAAAAAAAAGGAAAAAAAAATCAAAGGGAAGCATGAACCTAATATTCACTCCAACGGACCGCGCAACAAGCTTTTACCCCGTGTATGTACAAATTATACAAAAAAAATGATTAAGCATCACCAAATAATGCGTTCGTCGCCCGATAAAAGAGACGACTGATTATTTGATACGATAAATTGTTTAGCGAACGTCAACGAAATTTAATTATATATTTTCTTTCTTTTCTTCTTTCTAAGAGGATCAATCAAAAATATCGTACGATGCGAACGATTTAATAGATGGAGATTGAATATTATGAATAAATCGATTTATAATCGACGGCACGACAATATTCCGCCCTGGTTCCTACCTTTAAGCTCGTCAAAGTCTACCAGACTCAGCTGAAGGTTACCTTTCTCCTCCTCCAGTAATGCCACTTGGTTTCCTAATTTGACTAGCTCAGCGTTTGCATCAGACACCTGACGAGAGTGAAGAAAAAAAAAGTATCAAAATCAAAAAATTTTCGGTTTTTTATATTATTTTTTTTTACCGTTGGTACGAATGAGGCTTACCATTTTGAAGCTCTCAAGTTGCTTCTGCAAGTTCCTGAGCTTGCCCTTGTGCTGTGCCTTCAATTTAATCATACTCTTGTTGAGGTCGTCAAGTTCTTTGGTGAGTTTTCGGACCATCGCATCCTCTTTCGTAGCGCCGCTCTCGTCGGGCAATCTCGCTCGCAATTCGTTCCTCTCGATTTCGAGGTCGTTGTTCAGTCTCTCCAATTCGTCGATTTTGCTGCCGAACTCCTCGTTCTTCGTCGCAAGATCGACGACTTGTTTCTGCAGCTCGGCTTTCGATTCCTCTTCCAGAAGCTGATTGGAACTCTTCAGTTCCTCGATGAGATTCTCGAGTTCGGCGATTCTGTTGTCTTTCTCGACGATGAGACCGTTTCCGTTCGACGATTCTCTGGCAACGATCTTCTCTTGAAGCACGGCTATGCTCTTCTGCAGCTCGTACTTCTCGTCCTGAAGAGCGCGATTGCTTTGCTCCAGTCTGTCGATCTTGTACTGCAGATCCGGAATTTCCGGAGGCGAAACTATGCCAGCGCCGGACTCCAGTTTGTATATTTTTTCCACAGCCTCGGCCAGCTTCGTTTCACGGTCCTCCAGTTGGCCCAAAAGATTTTCGATCTTGTCCTTGAGCGACGTTTCTATGAGGACGAAGTTTTCCTGCATCGATCTCATCGCGTCCTTCGTATCGGCCAACGTATCCATAGTCGAACGAGAAAAGCTTGCGCTCGCAGTTTCGGCTGCCCGTTTCTCCTCCAGTTCTTGCTCGTACCTAAATATGTGCAAAACAACATATTAATGTTAATAATAATGTGATTATGTATTTTTTTTAAGGTCGATCTTTACCTGTTGATCGTCTCTTCCAACTCAGCAACTCTGTCGTTTCGTTCGTGTAGTTGCTCCAAGAGATTGTCATTCTTGCCTCTCAGCGACGTCTCGAGGAGGACGAAATTCTCTTGCATAGATCGCATCTCGTCTTTCGTATCCTCCAGTGTGTCAAGCGTCGTCTTGCCCTTTTTCGAGAGATCCGCCGACATCAACGTAACCGCCTTCGTCTTCGAATCTATCACCGAATCTTTTTCTCTCAGATTGTCCTGAAGATCTATCAATGAAGCTTCGAGCTCCAAAATTCTGTTGCTCAGCTCGGCGATTTTGTTGTCCTTGTCCTGTCCTACATACAGAATCGGCGGTGAAATTAGCTGCAAAGCAAACAGAACAGTGTTACGAATGTTGCAGTCATATAAAAACAATACGAACTAATGACGAAAGTGACTCTGAAGATGTCTGCATGGGAGTAAATTTAAAAAAAAATGTCAAAAACGGGAAATTCAAAAACGATAGTAAATTCAGAAAAAAATGATGGCTCCTAGAAAATCAATTAATGCATTTGAAGAGAGCGAAAAAGGTTTACTGATAATTTGTTGAACAATTTTTTCAGCAATTTCTTAATAACTTTTTGACATTAGTATACAAAATTAATTTTATTGGCACTTTTAATACAGTTGATTTTTTAAAAGATTTTTGTACCATTAGAAAGCGTTCAAATTCTCACGAAATCTCACTTTTGGCTGAGAATCTACGTGTGAAGCATCCTTGAATAGTCTAACACTAAAATCTCGACATGTTTTTTTAACGAAATCGTAGCTTTCGAAATCGTTGCTACGAGGAAGCAAAATAAACAAACCAAATAACAAAATTGTGAATTTTGTGTTTGGATGACAAACGATTTACCTGAGGCGTGACCAAAACAGGTCTGACCGGCGTGACGGCCTGCGGATCTTTCTGGGCCTCGCCCATCGTCAGATCGGTCTGGTCCATCTGCTGTCTGATAGCTTCGACTTTTTCCTCCACAGCGCGTTTGCTCTCGGTCATCTCTTTGCTCCGGCGCTCGAATATCTTTCGATTCTCGGCGAGCTTTCTCTGCAGCAGGGACGACTTGGCCTTCGGAGTCTTGGCCTGACTAATGTCGTCGACCACGTCCTCGTCCACCTCGGGCAGGCCGCCCTCGGCCCTCGACCTGGGTGTCGTTTCCGTCGACGGGGAGGCCGCATCCTTGCTGCGTCTCGAGCGCTTGGCCCTCGATTTTATTTCCGACAATTTGCTGGCGTATTCCTGAAATTTTTGTTATTTTTATAACCATCAGAACGACAAAAACGACAAGTAGAAGTGGGCTCAACTATCATTACTATTCACTATTTCTGTGATTTCTGGAGAATAAAAATGATTATAAAATAATTATCAATGAATATACAGAATCGGTGAAACACTATACACGTTCCATACAGGATTTTCAAGTACTCAAAAAATATTTCTTAATGGTATTACATAAGTTAAATTTAAGGTAGGTGGACAGTTCGACTTCACGTGACTTCGGAGAGAATTGCAAACACTTCTCGATGGGATAAAAATCTGAAAAAATCAAGCATATGGAAGACGTCGAAAAGATTGATTTTGCATAATAATAATTCCAAAATGTTATTAAAAAATTGAATGAAAAAAAATTGTTCAACACATCCGTATGAATTTTTTCAGAATATTGTGTAATTTTGAAAATTAAGTTTTTTTAGTAACTGAAAATGCAATCACCCAAACCAGGTGTTTGGAATTTTTCTTTGTTAATCTGTTAGTTACATTTTGAAATTATTATTACGCAAAATGAATCTTTTCAGCACCTTCTATACAGTCGATTTTTTTCAGATTTTTATCCCATCAAGAAGTGTTCGCAATTCCTCTCTCAATTCTCTCTGAACGCACCTGGAGGCAAACTGTCCGCAAGTACAACCTTAACAGACCATTAACTTAGTTTTTTGTAAAAGAGTTTTCCTCTCAATAATAAATAAATAAATAATCGTACAAATTCTTGAAAACTGATTGTCTTTTAAATTTTGTAATCCTACCTGTAACTCTTCCTCCTTCTTCTTCAGGTCGCTCTTGTTCTTAAGCATAATGTCTTTGAAAGTCTCGAGCTGGCTCTTGTTGTCCTCGCATATTTCCTTCACACCGACGGGAGTGTCCGGCGCACGGGGCTCCGAAGGACCAGGGCCTTCCATTTCGTCGGGAGGCTCCTCAGGAGCGCCCCACATTGTAAACTGAATAAACAAAAACAGGATAAACCACTTCATATCTTCGCTGTATTATTAAATCTTTTTATTTTAATTTTCCTTCTAAGTAAACTTCTAAGCAAACGGATAAATTATTCAATGCTGATATCCGTTATTTAAATCAAATGGCAGTGAAAGTTGCTACGACGTGACCAGACACAGTCTCACCCACTGTTCTCATTTCTCCCAGTTCAACTAATTGGATATATCCGCTACTGGGGTAAACTAATCGCATTAGCATTTGCATAGATGCACAATGTTTCCACGCTCCCCTTGTCAGAACTCTCCCGCAACTGTCGCGGATACCAGTTGCAGATTTATCGACCGCAAACTCTCGATAAATTACCGATTTCATGAAACTCTTTTTTCACCCTTTTTTTACAAATAACATTTTTTTTTATACACGGTCAATACTTGTTTGTTTATTGCTCAATGTGTGCTGTGCAAAATGATTGTTTCGTGGGATTTTGCAACGACGAATCGACAGGGAAACTTACGACAAATTCTTAGTGAAAAAATCGTGGACGAAGCTGCGTCGAGCGGGCGGAGCGCAAGGCGCGAATTCTAACCTAAAACGCGTCGGGCCCAAAGTTTGACAGCGATGCGATTTGGTGGGAATAAATTTCGTAGCATCGAGGACATAAAAATTCAGGTGCTTTTGCGGTAAAACGACGCAATCCGATGTACGGAGCGATACGTGCGAAGGTTTAAAGATCAACATAACCTCGAAATATTATAAAACAATTTTTCTCCGAAAGGGTTTTGTTAAATAAAAAACCAATTGCGGAGCTCGCCGCGCATTTAATCGCCCGCAGCGATGAGAGAACGACATAATAAATTTAAGACTTCGTAACAACACTATACGTTATTATTAAGTCAGAGAATTGATTCTCCCATCTACTGTTTTATGATTTAATGAATACGCTAAAATAAACAACAATCTAACCAGTGGCGATGAGAGAAAGCCAGCTCGTTTTCATGTGCTAATGAAAATACCTTTATTTACAGTTCGAGAGGTCGAGACAGCAACACAAGTTTCCACAAATACTTTCCCAAGTAGCAATTTTTGAGAAGTTACAAATGTTTTACGTATGTAAGTTTGAGAATATTTCATATTTTACAAAATCTATGCTGTTGAAATTTTGAGCGGATTTTCTTCATTTCTAGGACGTTTTCAACAAAAATTTACGTGTACGCTGAAGCGTTTATGGCAATTTTACAGTCCTGCAAAATTTGAAGCAATGCACAGCTTATTAATGATGTAAAGTCGATTCTACAAAATTGCCTCATTTCGTCGGTAAAGCTGGAAGAACCAGCAGCCTCTTAAGGTGAAGTGCAATTCCTCCGTTGGTAGCAACAACTACAATCCCAAATTCTCTAAGGTAAATTTTTATGGAAAAAAAACAAGGATAAATTATGTACAATAATTCTGCAGTTCACTATTCTCATCATTTTCCCAAAAGATAAATGGCTTGGGGGATTTTTGGGTAGGCAAATTGCAGCTATTTCTTTCGCACTCATAGCGGTTACACTTCACCTTAAGGGGAAGTGCAATATCGCGGTCGGTAATGAAAACTGTAATGAACTTTTCTCAAGTGTGCTAATTTTTTGGAGGAAAAAGCAATTTCGAACACGACCCGAATTCGTTTTTTTCTCAAAAAAATTAGCACCATTGAATGAAATTAATTTGAAAACTGCGACTGTGTATCTCGCATGCACAGCTGTTTCACTCATCGGACAAATCTGTACGAGCGGAAGAAACAAAAATTGAGAAAATCATAGACGAAGCTGCGTCCTGCGAGCGGAGCGTTCCGCCCGAAAACTAACCTAAAACGCGTCTCGGACGCAAAGTTTGAGCACGGAAAAACCGTGACAGCGACGCGTTTCATTAGAGAATAAATTGCGTGGCATCGACGACACAAAAATTCGTGTGCGTTTGCGGCAAAGTGACGTAATCCGATGTGCGAAGAGAGATACGTGTTAAGCGAATTGAGGTTATGTCAGAGTTACGAAAGATAAAGCGTATTTTAGCGGCCAGTCGAACGTCGAGGGCGGTAAAACAAATAACAGTATAATGCAGCATCGACCCGAGAACGAAAGCTCGTACTTGTCTGCCAAGGAAATACCTTTATTTACAGTCCCGAGATGTCAAGATGGTAACACGTCACGATTTCCAGACATAACTTTTAGTTGGCCTCGACGAGTCCGCGAAGATTCGTAAGGTCAAGCGCGTCCACTCTCGAACATTTTTTAACAAAACAGCCGTTCGATTTATCTTCGAATTGCACTGAGACTTAACGACAAAACACTCAAGAACGTTATTTATTTATTAGCAAGCACTGAATTCGTGGAACATATCATCGGTCATCGCATCGCCCGGAAATCGAGCTGGACGAGTTGGACGAACGCAAGAGCGACGCCTGCGCCGCGTCGCGGCGCTGCGGCGAACTATCTTGAGCGGCAAGCAGCGAGCTTCGGATGGTCGGAAGGGCGATTGAACAAAGCAATTGGCGTTAATATAGATGTCATGTTTCTACAGTTATATCGCCGATTGCACGTAAAGTTGCAGAAGGTGAGTCAGGTTTTTTTTTTACAATCTCGATTTATCTATCGGTGCTTCGGCGCGGGTTCGACGAATGAGCGCAAGGCGAAAGCCGACTCGATCAGTTTTTTAATCTCGACGCTCGAAACGATAATCCGTCGAAGATCGAACCGAATATTGTCCTAGGCGCAAAAGCTACGTTGACGGAACAGAAAAAATTGCATCGACCGCGGAGAGCTCGGCGAGCTTCGTCGCCGGATCGAGTCAAAAATTTTGCGTCCTTCCTGCTCTCTCCGTCCGACGGATTTCCGCGCATGTTTCCTACGCGACGGGGCTACGACGTGCACACCGATGACTCCGCTACGTGCATATATATAGCTTGCAATCTATAAGGTCGCGTGTATTGGCTATACAGCCGTGCGGAGAACGAACGGGTCCGCTACGGCGCATTTTCCAGTGCTCTCGCTCGTTCGCGTCTATCGACGTGTTTATCGTCAGAGTACAAATGTCAAGCGTTCTTTGTACGTTCGCGGTGTTTTTTTAATTTTCGCATAGAACCGGAACGAAAATAAAGAAGGCGTATCTCAATGCGGCAGGAAGAGATGGAGGTGGAGATGCAGTGCAAAGGTAGGGAATGACCGTGGCGCACATCGAGAGCCTCCGCTGGGACGCTCGGGCGGGACGTTGTGCTCTCGTTTTTTGTGTATATATAAATCGTTCGCGAACGAATTGGCGACGAAGCCGAAGCTCGAACTGCGTCGCGAGTCGACGCTTCGATTAACAACATGCCGTGTCGGGACTGTTCGACGAGAAATATTAGGAAAGAGCATGTTGACGATTAAGGAGAACCTCGATGTTTTCCAAAGGCCAGAGCCCTCCGGTATCGACTCGCTCTACTTTGCGACTTCTTTTTTTTGTACCCCCCTCTCATCGTGTAGAATGGTAAATACCGGAATTAACGCTGCCGCACGGGAGAGGAATGCGTGCTAGAGTTCGGCTTTGTCCGAGCGCTTCCACGATTCGTACGCGGAAAGAGAATAACAAAAATATACCTATAGAGCCTGATCTTGGAGCTCGAGTTAAAGAAACGACGATTATGTTACCTGCTTCAAAAAAAAATTGCAGCGATATAGTGGAAACTATTTTTTTAACGTTTAGTATAATCGAACGGTTGCTGCATATGAAAAAAAGTTGTGTTATAAAAAGTTACATCTTATAAAAAGATATGCCTTATAAAATATATGTCTTAAGACTTATACTAGACTAACAAAAACTGGTCAGCGATACAGTATGTAAGTCAATAATGTTTAACGACACAACTTTATTCTGACTAGTTAGAATGACATTTGGCACAACTTGCACTTAATTGTTGAACAGTGTGAACTAGAGTGTAAAACTTTGGATATTTTTTTTTATTAATAGTACGTAAGGTATTTTTTTTCTTAAGTTCTCAGTGACTTTGGTTTGCTTTTTGCACTTCCTTCGATTTTCGTCGATCACCTGTTTAACTTTTCGGAGATGCAAGTAGTCGATGGAATCGCTGCCTTGTCGCTGTTCAAAATATTCGAGGACAATATCAATTGCGTCGCTACAAGCCGAATGGGTGACTGTTCGGACAGGCACTGCGTCTTCAATACTATCGAAAAAAAAACCTGGGAGGACGCACGGTTAAGCTAGTCGGAGAGTTACAGTCCCGCCAAAAAAGAGTTTCGGGTAAAAATTCAGACATTTCTCGATTAAATAAAAATTTGAAAAAAATCAACCGTATGGAAGGTGCTGCAAATACTGTTTTTATGTAATAATAATTCCAAAATGTTATTGACAAATTAACGATAAAAATAATCGTTCAACAAGTTACCCGGCGACTTAACTATATTTCGCTATTAACTATAACTATTAACATTTTTAATTTTTATATTTATTTATTTATTTATTTATTCATGAGTTTACGGGATAAACCCTTTTACATGCAATATTAAAAATACATCAGTAAATTGATAAATTATGAAAATATCTCTACTATTTGAATAATATCACCAGTTCGCATCTTAATATATAATAAATAGACACATACTGGTTATTTGCCTTTGTTTGCCCGATTATTCAGGAATACAATCACTCTTTATATAATTTATACAATTTTTTAATAAATATTATATTAAATTATCAACTATAACTATTAACAATCGCAAAAATTTGAAGCTTTGGAGGAAGCCCGTGAGTTTGAGGCGTGTCAACAGTGCGTCGAGCGATTAGCAAAGGTTGCGTGGTTAAAAAATTAAAAAATATTCTCCACACTCGCTTATCGGCGCAATTACAGGCACGTGTCTCGAAATAACGCAAATGCTCGACAAACATTGCAATTATTTTTTTTTTACCATAGCCGGCGGAAATGCTGGCACCGGAATCGCCAAACCGAAACAGCTGAATGCACTATTATGCATTCACAGCAGTAAATGTGACCTGCGGTGTGGTTTTTTTTATCTGTAAAAAAAAAAGAAGGCAACGGAAGTCATTGACAATGAGACTGGCTTGTGTTTTATTCATGAGACAATTTCGATGGCTTTATTGCGAAAACGGTACGGCAATTTGAACGTCAACGGGTTAAAAGGTATCGCCGATAGGGTAATTATAAACAGACATCGACCTGTTGAGGGGGGGGGGGGGGCAAAACGGAACACCGGGGGCAAAACGGACGAGTACGACTCGTCACTTTCGTTCCTTGCTTCCGGTCAATAAAATTAATAAGAATGGTCCTTTTTGCCTCCTGGGTGGTCCGTTTTGCCCCGCTCTCGACGCACGCTCGTCGCATAATCTGGTAGACTATAGGTTCGCCTGCAAACTTTCTATGGCTCTACAAAGTTATATCGAGCTCAATATATTTGAATTGCGCAGTAAAAAATAATTTCGTAAAATCGGAATGCGAAGTTTCGTAAAAATAATTTTGTTAAATAAGTGACAAACTTGTTTGTTCGGGTTTGGATATTACAAACTTGCCCTTTTATTTCTCGTGCTATTAACAATTATGGTTTGTACTTTTGTTCGTAAAACTAGAATATTGACAAATAAAAAATGGTGGTTGGTTGTGGACAATAATTCGTAAAAACGGTCCGTTTTGCCCCACGCGGGCGTTCCGTTTTGCCCCGCTCTCGATGCACGCAGTTAGTCACTGCTGTTATCGTCGCGCAATCTCTCGACACGTCCCGATACCGTATCTATACTTCAACAACCGTGAATTCTGTTGAGGCAGAGTTCATAGGCTCGCCTACAAACTTTCTATGACTTTACGATGCAACGATCGTATTGAGACATGGAGGAAAATAATAAATTTACGAATCATCCGATGAACAAAAATAAACATAGCTTTCATGAGGAAGCAAAACAAGAAAGTCAATACTCTCGCTCCATCCGTTGACGTTGCATCGGAGAATAAAAAAAATAAAAAAAATCCATATTGAAATTGGCGATAAAAGCATTCTATGTTTTCCGGGTTACGCCGAGGTAACGGCGGGTTAAGTGTGCAAGATTGTATCAAGCCTCTCGAATAAACAACGCATTTTTTATACTCCAGCGGTCCTTGAAGTCCTTGGAGTCCGGGAAATGCCCTTGAATTTTGCCTGACCTTGAAAAAGTCCTGGAATGACCTTGAATTTCATCTAATGTCCTTGAACTTTTTATTTCCCCGAAAATTTGAGTCTGTTTAAAAATGTATATTTAATTTAGTAAACGTTTTCCATTCCAACGTAAACGAAAGCGGTTATCGAACTGAATGTTATTTCAGATATGCGTATTTTCATTTTTTTTAATGTCCTGGAAATTGTACTCGAATGTCCTTAAATTTCCTACAGACTTTTTACTGGACGCCATGCTAAATTTCAAAGCGTCACGATGTGACCGCGAGAACTCTTATCATTTTTCTTTTTTTATTTTACTTTGACGATAATATTTATCAGGAATTTTCTGACAAAAACAATGTTCTTTGTTTGTGTTTAATGTTGTAAAATAAAGTCGCAACTATCGGCGCCTGATGTGGTCTCGAGTTTAGTCGATTTCGAAGTATAGTTCCCATTTTGCCCCACCGTAAGCGCCTAGCGATGGAAACCGGGTGCAACGATCGTATTCAGATATTGACAATGTTGTTTCGTACAGACTTTTTACCTGGCGCCATGTTAAATTTTTTTAGTTTTTATGAAATAAAATTTAACTATAAGATCTTTTTATGTTTAATAAAAAAAAATGTTGATTGTAATAAAATGCTGTCTCGAGTTTAATCGATTTCGGTGTATTGTTTCCATTTTACCCCATCATAAACGCCTAGCGATGGAAACCGGATGTAACGATCGTATTGTGATATTGAGCAATGTTGTTTCGTACAGACTTTTTACCTAGCGCCATGTCAATTTTTTTTAGTTTTTATAAAATAAAATTTAACTATAAAACTTTTTTTTAGGTTTAATAAAAAAAAAATTGATTTATAATAAAATGCTGATGGGCTTAATTTTCTGTTGAATTTCGTGGGTAACTCCCCCGAGAGGGAGAGGGACAGGCCTCTCGAGTGGAGTTCGTGTCGGGAAGGGGCAATGTGACAACGAATCTTCAAGTTTAAAGAGCGGGAGGGGATATCCGTGCTCGCGTCGATGGAGCATAGTCCGCGATTTTCCACTGCACGGCGAGAACCGGTCGCGCGAGTCTGGATCACAAAGGACCACTGTATTCGTCATTCCGACAATTTTATTTGCAATAAAAAAAAAAAATAAATCGAACAAAGAAGAAAAAAAACTATATACAGTCGAAAATTAATTTACGGTCCTTACAACGGAAATGAATCGAAAGAAAAGCAAGCGAGGCTCGATAAAAACATTGGAAACCAGCGCGGTAAAACGTGAGTTCAGCACAACGGGATTTACGATTCTGCGCTTTCACTCCGCAAGTGTCTCTCCGTGCGTGTTTGTTTAACTTTCATAGTTTCGGACCTCGGTGAGAGCTTCGTTCCTCTCACGGGCGTACGTGAGTCGCTGTGGATTTAATAAACGCTTAGATAAACAAAATTTATTAAAAATGTATATAAAAAATTTATATAATATTTATTTTAAAAAAATTATATAAATTAAATAATAATTATGAAATAAGTATATTAGGGTGTTTCCCAAAAAGGACATTTTTTTTTTTTCCTCCCAAGCTTTTCAAGTATAGATTTCGATCTAAAGTTGAACCTCACGAAGGCGGTCCCTAGCAAAAAATGCTAAGAGTCGCATTCGACGTTTGTACCCAAAAAATGCAGCATCGTTTAAACGTAATTTTCAACGACCGCCTTTCGCGAGATGTTTTTTTAGACCGGAATATACGCTTTTACGGGGTTGAGATAAAATTTTGTCATTTTTTGGAGTGAACCCAAAATGCATATTATTTAATTATCATTTAAAAAAAATTTGTTTATAGGAAACTAAAAATGTCCAGTAGTGCGAATTTGTTGAAAAACATTCTTTCCACCTTCAAAAGTATTAGAGAGCGGGGCAAAATGGGATAGTGGGTAAAAACACAATTTTCCAATAATTTCTCGATGCCCCATTTTGCCCCACCCGTCTCTATATATATACATATTTATTATTTATTACATATATATATATATATAGATTCAAGACATATACACACAAGCTTGGGAGGAAAAAAAAAAATGTCCTTTTTGAGAAATACCCTAATATACTTATTTCATAATTATTATTTAATTTATATAATTTTTTTTTGTAAATATTATATACATTTTTTATATAATTAATACACACACACACGTATATATATATATCTATATATACATGTAGCGAAAATATGAAAAATTGATGCGTATTTGCTATCGAAACTCTACCGCGTCTCTTGATAAAGATACATTTTTGTGATAACCATTCGAAGTGTCCAAAATTATTTGCCGGAATCATTAAAAATGATCCAAAGTAACGTTGCTTTGCGCGACATTGGAAATTTTCGGTTGTTCATTCACAAACTGCGCATCGTTAAATATAAATTACATTGTGCTCGCAGGATTATGTAGCTTTATGCGCGAGTCCGGTGGAACTATAAAATTATCGACGGTACAGTCATTGGCGCTCCTGCAATAGTTACGAGTTTATGTAATGAAGACTATATGCAGCGGTACGACCCGTGTATAGTTATAACGGCCTGCGACAATAAAGATGCGCGGTTTACCGCGACGCTTATATATTTTTAATCCCGCGCGAGCTACGAGGCTTTTCACTATTTCCAGAACGGCATAGATATCGGAGATAAAGCGTTGATGAGAAAAAAAATTACGTTGCGGTAGTTGCGAGAGACCGCGAAGACACGGAGATAACCGCGAACACGGAAGTCGAACGGTATCGCCGCAAATTTGAAAAATTTTGTAACGCGAAACAAAAATTTCAATTTTATTTTCGAATTTTTCCAATTGAGACAAATTTTGTACCGCAAATAATACGACACACGAAATCGAGATGCCGACTCGCACCTAGGGTTTTTTTTTTCTGCTGCCGGAAAAAGATTTGGGCGATTTTTTTGTCGATGAAACAAAATTACCGAGGAGTTATGAATTCGCGTTTAAGAACATTGATTTCCCATCGCGAGAATTTATTAATTTAATACATAATAAATAAATAAATAAGTTAATTAATTAATTAATTGAGCTGGAATAAATCGTCGATAAATAGAGAAATTAAAAGTTATTTACGATTACTTTGTTTCGGGAAAAACAAATGCGACTCGTAATCTTCACCACCCGTAATCTTCAAACGGAATACCCTTGGTATATCATTTTTTATTAAAAAAAAAAATGTTTCAGCTGTTCCGGAGCGTTCGGAGGATGCAACGAAGAACCAGACACAGCCTACGCTTCTCTCCAGTTTAAGGAGCGTTCTCTTTGTAATCGGAACCGTCGTCGTTGGATTCGCAGCATTTTGTAATTCTCTTACATGGTAAGATATTTTTCTGACTACAGAATTAAAAGTAATACATCAAATGTAAATGAAAATAAAAAAATAAAAAAATTAAAAAATGATTTCAGGTATCTGGAGAGGTTTTGGGGCGCATCGGGTGACTTCTGGCAAGCCAGATGGGACAAAATACTGGACACGGTCGGGGACGATCCGGTCACGCTATGGGTCTACGGTACGTTAAGCAAAAAAATTAAAAAATAAAAATAAAATTCTTTCACCATTTTTGTATCATTAAAAACAAAATGCGTCTCCCTTGCAGGATCCATGGCTCTGACGTTCGTCGTTTATTGGTTCTTCGGTGGAATCTACACGCTCCTCGACATAACGAATCGGCCGGTGGCTCTGCGCCGTTACAAGATCCAACCGGGCACTAACGAGCCGGTCGATTCCAGAGCTCTTTTCAAAGTCATAGCCCAAGTGCTGTTCAATCAAATCGTCGTTGGACTTCCGGTTGTTTACGGCAGTTACCATTTGATGGAGTGGCGCGGCTACCCGCCGATGAGAGACTTGCCGACGTTCCACTGGGTGCTCGCCGAAATAGCTATTCACATACTCTTCGAGGAAATTGGATTCTACTATTCGCACAGGTCCGATCAACATTTTTTTCCCTCGAGAATTCAACCGATATTTCGCACAATTATTCATCGTCGACGTAAGGGGACGCTGGGTCCGTTTTTAAATCCTTGCTTACCTTTCTAACCGACGGGACGAGGTGATTTCTTAGTTTCAATTCAGAATTATTAATATGTCACGCAAATGCTTCAGATCATGCAGGACTATAATATTGACATAAACGCTTCGGCATGCGGTCGACTTTTTATTAACAACGTACAAGTATTTAAAAAAATCTAATATTACAGATTGCAAAAAAGTACAATTGACACACCGGTGACTCCACATTGTAGACTACATTCATGGCCTTCTTATCGGCTCTTATCACTTGCGACAAGTGAGCAGTAAACGTACGCGTAGAATACTCTTTATATGGATTTTTGCCGTGCAATAGATTTTCTGACGATTTTTGAATAGTATGGGAATTTCAGATGATCGGTGTGCATTCGGTGTGCATTTACGTTTGTGATTTCCAGAATATTTTATATCCTACAAAATAGATGCTGTTGAAATTTTCATCGACCATATTGGTTTTCGCGACAATCTGTAGTATTCGATTTTCTTAATTTGTTGGACGTTTTCAACCAAAATTCAATTGCGTGCCCAAGCGTTTATGGCTCGTATTACTGTCCTGTAAAATCTGAGGCACATATGTAGCATATTAATGATGCAAAGTCGGTTCTACGAAATTGCCTCGATCCGTCGGTAAAACAGGAAGATCCATCAGCCTCTTGATCAAGGAAAACCGGTCGGTTCCCTGTGGGATTTTCTTAGAACAACCCGATTACCAATCCTGAGCCAACGACTATCGGTGCTCCCGACGTAGCCTCAGAAATTGGGTTGTATTGGGAAAAACCAACTGTAAACCAACTTTCCATCCGACACATATAAAGATTGGTTTTAAAATATCAACCAAAAACCAACCTCCCGAAGGTTTCCATCAGAGCCCGTTTGGCGCACTAATCAACCAGTTGTGTTGAATGAATGAAGTGATTTATTATACAATAGAAGTTGGAGTAGATTGTTAGAAACACTCATATAGCACGAAATATTTTGAAGTCATTTAAAAAATATTTTCAATCTTTCAAATCTTATGAAATATTTATAAAATATATGAAAATAATATTTTGAAATATTCCATCAAAATATTTTAACGAAACGTTTCTTAAATACCTTAATCTTTCAACACATCTGAAATATTTCTGAAACATACACTGTAAAAAAAATTAGTTTGAAAATTAATGAACAGTATTGGAAGCTTTTTTACATAAACCGTTTCTGAAATTTCAAACACATGTGCCTTGCAATTTTACAGTAAAATTTTTATTTTTCATTAACATTTTTGTAAATTTAAAGCAAAAGATTTGTAATTTTAATATCTGGTATTTTTATTTTACAAGCAAAGTATATTAATGTTTAATTAATATAAGTAATGTTAGCAAATTTCAAGTTCCAGTACATTAAATTTACAATTTATTTTTACAGTGTAGTGATCAAATATTTTGAAACATTTTTAATTTCATGTTTAACCGAAATATTTGTACCAATGTTCCGTCTTTATGCGGTTGTGTATATGCAACCAACCCAATTCCAACGAAAAGTTTTACGGTTGTTTGGTTCGCGACGATATACCGAGGCGAATAAATTTTTTTTTTCTAGAATATAAAATACAACGCTGATTGTGATTATCTTTTTGCAGAATGCTGCACAGCCGTTACCTCTACAAGTATATCCACAAGCAACACCATCAGTGGACGGCACCGATAGCTGTTACAGCAATTTACTGCAATCCTCTCGAGCATATATTCTCGAATCTCGTGCCACCGTTTCTCGGCGTTTTCATCGTCGGCTCCCACGTGGCGACGGCTTATCTGTGGTTCTCGTTGGCAATTCTCTCAACCTTGAACGCCCATTCCGGCTATCACTTGCCGTTCTTCCCGTCGCCGGAAGCCCACGATTTTCATCATCTAAAGTAGACATTTTTAAGTTATTACATAAAAAAAAAATTCTTCGACTCATTTGTCACTAAAAAATTAATTAATCGCCCTACGAACCTGATTTCAGATTCAATCAATGCTTCGGCGTCCTCGGTGTTCTCGATCGGATTCACGGCACCGACACGCAGTTCCGTAATTCCAGAGCTTGCGCTCGTCACGTCATGATGCTTAGCCTTATCCCGCCGAGGGAAGCCTTCCCGGACGAAGTGAAGTACAGCAAGTCCGCAGCTAAGTAGACGAACATCACGAACTGTGGGATTTTTTGAAAAAATCCCTTGTGAGTAAAATTGGAATTGAATTGTACGGCTCGGAGGTCGGCACCGGTCGGTTACTGGTTCGCGGGGCGGATGCACACGCGCTTCACGAGATGAGGAAGAAATTTCTTCGATCCTCGAGGACCCAGCGTGGCGACGGAGAAGCTCCGAATTTCTCGCGCGATCCCGACCGGAAGTGCGAGAGTGGCCTACTGCTGCCCGACCTCAAGTATTACTCGATGCACGCAGGCGTCGAAGCGCGATGCGAATATCGATCATGTGGGTGATCAATGTTTTTTGTACGATCAGACGACTTTCTATATATTTCATGAACGAAGTAAAATCGACCCGCCACAGAGCCGGCACGGGAAGTATGAAAACAAAGATGCACAAGAATCGCGACGTTTAGGTCCGTGGTTAACGCAGGATTGCTTGTTTGTATTGTTTTTATTTATTTTTTTTAATCAACAAAACTTTCCTTAGTCGTCCGGCATAAAAAACCGGGTCCGCAACGATTAAGACCCAATCGGTGGGATCCTCCGATGCAGCGTTCCTCAAAAATCCGGAACCCTGCATCCGAGCGTGTCAATGGAAAAAATGCAGAAATGGATGGATATCGAACTACTGAAAAACATTGAAAAAAAAAAAACATACACACATGAATTATAATTATTAAGATGGGTGTAAACAGACTTAAGGAGGTCGGAGCGTTTCACACTAGTCAAATGAGTGTTATATTTTTTTTGTCGTTTGTACAAACTTTTGCGTATCTATTTATTTGTATTACAGTAGATGTGTTTAACTTGGAAAAACAACAATTGCAATGGATTTTTAAAAATATCAACTGGTTTGTGCCAATTTTTGCAAAGTTTCGAATTCGTTCAATTTGTTGAAGGAACAATCCGTAATTTTTTCTCAAATTTGATGTATTACGGCTCATTTCTCTTCCTTGAAAGATGCCCTAAGAATTTCACCGTCCAGATATTCGATAGTATTTTCCGTGTAAAAATTACGGTATTTTGTTTATACAATGACGAAATTCCTTCATAAGCAAAAGTTAAAAATGTAGCACTCGTTTGGCTGGAGTGAAGCGCCCTTAAGGTGAATGGACCAGTGAATGGACGGATGAGCCAATATATCGACGCTCAAATGTTAATGATTTTCAAAACCTTCCACCTTAGAACAGCGTACGAGAAAAAAAACGGATATAATTTTTGTTTTGTTTTATAACTATGTCGATGCTATTTAGCAAGCGTGTAATTTCGTCCATCGATTGGTAGAAAGACAATCACTGACTTCATTCACTCCATGCGAATTAATTAACTACCCGACACTGTGCTTTGGGACTCATTCGTTCAGTTGAGATTTTTTTTCCACGAGATCCAACACAATTCTCGACGCACAATCTCAACAAAACAGCGTTCTTTTCTCCGCTGTGTCCACACATCCCCGTTGCGAAGATTATCCGATACTGAAACAAACAAAACAAAACAAACAAAAAATATACTATTTTTATATTTGTACTTCCGTTCGTCGTAGATGATGTTCAGTAATTGCATCTGAGTTCCGTGCAAACCGCTTGGTGTAAGCTGATCTTAGCCCGACGAGGATGGGCCAGTGAGGATAATCGATTATCATTTTTTTTGAAAAAATAAAAAAAAATAAAAAAAATGTTCGTATAGATTTTTAATCGACTCGACGACGCTCGAGGCATGTATGTTAATCGTTAATTAGGTCGTAGTTTGGTTTACCGATAAATCTTATATTTTGGGCAGTGAGTTGAGAAAGGAAAAAAATATTTTATTCGGTATTTACAAATTCGACGAAGACCTTCGAACTAGATGATCATTTCGTTCTTTTTTTTCTGCGAGCGTCGAATTATAATTGTTACGTTTAACCGTTCGTACTGTTAACACCGACGATACAACTGTGGAACAGTATTATATATTTTCAAGCGCCCGCCAATCCATCCAATACCCAACAAACATTGTATTTATCGTACGTATTATGCGGAAAAAAAAAATCAAACCCTTCTCGAAAATCAAATCCTCTTTTCGAAAGGAAAGGTTCTGTTCCATCCTTGTTTTTTTTCTTCCGTTGTTGTAATTAAGAACTTTTCAATTTTCAATATTATCGTTACCTTTTATTGATGTATACGTAATGCGAAAGCTTTTTCTCAATAAAACTTTCAGTAATACACCAGCCGAAACGATTTCGTTCCATCCTTGCTCTTCGTTTTCGTCCGTTGTTGTGATTAAGAAATTTGCAATTTTCAATATGCGGAAAAAAAATCAAACCTTGCTCGAAAATCAAATCCTCTTTTCGAAAGGAAAGGTTCTGTTCCATCCTTGTTTTTTTTCTTCCGTTGTTGTGATTAAGAAATTTTAAATTTTCAATATTGTCGTTACCTTTTATTGATGTATACGTAATGCGAAAGCTTTTTCTCAATAAAACTTTCAGTAATACACCAGCCAAAACGATTTCGTTCCATCCTTGCTCTTCGTTTACGTCCGTTGTTGTGATTAAGAAATTTGCAATTTTCAATATTATCATTACCTTTTATTGATGTATACGTCATGCGAAAGCTTTTTCTCAATAAAACTTTCAGTAATACACCAGCCGAAACGATTTTTTTTTCGTGCATCGCTACGCCGATGCGCATATATTACATAAATCCTCTCCCACATGTTAAAGCTCAACAGATTATCAATTCAACGAGATAGTATATTATCGGTATGTATATACGTGTGTATATATACTATATATATATATATTACAAGATTCGTTACACTGTATAAAAATAACTGTCATTATTGCTTCGTTATACATTCATAAAATATAGATTTTTAATATACAATATAATGAAGCAAAAGCGAAAATTCCTCGAGGACAAAATTCAATTCTTTTTCTTTTTTTCGCAATAAATTCAAAGCGCGTACAGCGTCATTGAGCGATAAATGACAAACATCTCGCGCCTTTCGTCCTCGGCAGTATGTCCTGCGTTTTCGCAAGCTAATTACTTATAAATCCGGTACGGAACCTTTTGGATACAAAATAACGTTATAAATGCTCGATACAATTAAAGTCACGGATTGTTCGATGTTGGCTCGAAGCCTTCGCAACGAAAATGCTTTTCCACTTCTTCGTCTTAACGATTTTATACAAAAAAAAAAAAAAAACAAGTTTAATAGTTTTCGATCGAAAGCGCGTATTTCGTTATCGTTTCACCACAACGACGGATACCAGTGTATATGTATAATGTATATCATAAGGCCGGTTTAGCTACGCTTTTATCGATAATATTTACATGAGATTTATCCATTTGTTCGACTTCTCGCGAAAATACCAATGAGACGAGAAAAATACGAAACCTTTACGTACTCGTTTCGATTATTTTCATTGGGCCATTGGTCGCCGTTTCGCTGAGAAGTTTACATGATCAAAGGCTGTTTTGATCATTGTCGATTAACACGTTATCTATCGAAAAATCAAATTTATCGAATCTAATTAGCATGAGTATAGAATAATGGACAAATTCTAATTTTTTTATTACGAGAAAATAAAACAAAAAGATACCAATCTTTCAAATTCTCAGCGACACCGGAATACCCGGCCGATGGAATCCGTATTTACGTGAAGACGTCGCGTATCGTAAAGTTTATAACAAAAAAAAATAGAAAACTAATGAAAAAAAATAATAGATTTTGTCCATCTCCCATAAATACCGATGTTAAAATTTGTTTCCTAGCGTAATATGCGATTTCGGATATGTTTACGACGTTTCGTTGCGAGATCGTAAGTAAACGAACCTCGCGAAAGAGAAATTAATACTCGCACGATTAACGAAAAAGGCGATTTTTCGTAATTAATTCGACACCCGAGTTAAAGACAATCGTGGCAACGATTATTTCCAGCTAGTTTAATCGTTGTACATTCCGTCTGTGAGAAAATCCATTCTCCTGCAGTGTCTCTTGTCGCAGCAGTCTCTGCCTCTCCTATAGAGGAAAAAAGCGGCGCCTCTGAGCAGCGGCAGTGCCGTTGTTATTATGACCGGCACGATGTAGTCGATTTTCGGGGCATGCCGAGCGGCGGAGTTTTGGTCGGCGAGGCTGCTATGGGTTTCTTCATAACCACTTCGCCGATCGCGATCGTAGACTGCGGTAAAAATTTTTTAGTCGTCGAACTTGCCGAACCCGTTAAGGTAGTACCAGCGCAATGACTGACGCCGCTTAAGTTTGATAGGAATAAAAGAGAATTACAAACACTTCTCGATCGGATAAAAATCTGAAAAAAATCAAGCATATGGAAGATGCTGATAAGATTGTTCGTCCATAATAATCAGACAAATTAACAAATCATTTTCATAATAAAAAAAAATTTGCTTGCCGGGTAATTTTTTTTTCGGTAATTTGTTATGAACATTCTGAAATTATTATTATGCACAAACAAGCTTTTCAGCACCTTTTATATGCTAGAATTTTTTCAGATTTTTTTCTCATCGAGAAGTGTTTGTAATCTTTGTCTTTTTTCTCTCGAACTTAGGCGGCGT
>JAPYZC010002396.1:0-14747 GCA_030522665.1 Ichneumoninae sp. A BG-2022a
GGAGCTTGTACTCCGTAATAGTTTTACTCGCGAGTATCTCGAACTGCATTTGATGGCAGTGAAGACTGTAACCGAGCTAATTTTTTAATACTTTTTTTTTTAAAGAACGGGGGGGATTTATTTTTTTTACGAGCGGTAACCATTTCCTGTTACAGTAAAAACAATTACTCATCAAAAATACACCTGCGCAACACCAAAAAAAAAAGAAGTAAAAATTGCATCGCCACGAAAGCGTCCTTCAGTAAAGAATAATCATCAGGAGTTCTTCATTCCATCGGAAGAGCAGCGTCTGCAGGGGCTTTCTACCGAGGGCGTTGACGAGCCGCGGTTAACGCAAGTACAACTCGACGGAGTTTGTAATCCATACTAGCCCGGCTAGGTCCCAGCTCGTGACGGCAGCCGAGCGCTTTGTACGCCGGTATACATAATACCGTTATAAATGTATAACTATAACAGCCCCGTGTATTTCGCGGGTTACACAAGCGGGCGTCGGGCGTGGGGGGGGGGGGGGGGGGGGGGGAAGCCGAGGCTGAGCCGGGAGTAGCGAGCGTCATCACGTAATTCTCAACGAGAGAGCGTGACTTCTGCACTCGCCGGAAGGGTCGGCTGCACGGCGTAGTCGTGCACCTCTGTGCGAGAGAGTTCCCCGGTTGTCAAGGGAGCCGGTGGAGTAGCAGGTGAGTGGGTCGGACCGGGAGATTCGCCGGAGTGAAATATCAAAGGGTGGGGGGGTGCGGCCCGGCAGTACGGTTATCAAAATTGCGCGTACCATTATAATTTTAAAGCCGGGCTTTCCTCGCATCTCGCGATTCGGGAGCGAAACGACACGCGGCAACGCCGCGTCGTCGTTGCCGGTCAGCCCTCCGGTGCGGAGGGTGTTTCATCGTTGCAAGGGATGAAGCGAGAGAGAGAGAGAGAGAGCGAAAGGGATGAAACCTGCGGTGGATGAACGAGGAGGAGGAGGCGGGGGGTGGGACGTCGGAGGGAAACGCTGGAAGAGCCGACGTTCGGTGGAGAGAAGCGGCTCGGGTGATGCTGATGCCGGTGCAGAGGGCAGAGCGGACTCTCGGTTCAGGCCGGGAGGGTCGTCGGGGGGTGGTTTGAGGTTTGCTGTACGGGCCGCGGTGGAAGTAGCAGGGGGGCGGGCGAGGAGCGCAAGAAGAGGAAGAGAACGGACGCGGAGGAAACGCGCAGGGGGTTGCCCAACGGCGAGGGGGCGGGGGGGGGGGGGGGGGGGTCATTTATTTCCAACCCTCCTCGCTAGCTGGCGAGCGCGCCCGGCATAATTTATCGTGAGGATTTTCACGAAAGCACGCAGCACGGCCAGCAACAGCAGCGCCGGCAGTAGAACGAGCGCGCGATGGCCGAGGGGCGAGGGGGATGAGCGCGGAGGGATAAAGAGTGTGGGAGAGGCTGGATAGAGAATGAGGGAGAGCGAGGGTTGCCGAGGCGGTAGAGGTTGTGTGTGGGCGCTCTGCCTTCGCTCGGGGCCTCGAGAAGCGGGCGAATGGGATATACGCGGGGTGGAGGCGGGAGGGGCGGGGAGGAAGAAGCGGGACGAGGAGACGGCGAGGGACGATGTTACACGCGCGAAGGAGGGCGAAAGGGAGAAGGGCGGAGAATCTCGCGGGGAGAACCAAAGGGGCTAATACGAAACTACACCGACACACGGACCGAACGTCCAAAATTTTCACTGCGAAAGCACAATTTTCAACCCTCCCCATGCGCGCCCCGCGAGCTCCGTCGTAAGGGTGGTGGGTGCGCGGACTCGCATAGACGACGGCTAATAGCGCCGCTCTCGCGCCGAGCGCGAGAGGGAATATTATAAAGCCTCGTGACAAATGACGAGCGAAAGGGCGTATCTGCTTCGGATGAACTGCTTCGAATAAAAATCGTTATTGTTGGCATTTTATATACGTTGTTTATGGAGAGAGTCGATTGACGTGGGAGTCAATTTGTTTTGAATGTATGCAGTCATTTTTTTTAAATCATTTCGATGGCAACTTAAAAATCTGTAACTCCTTTCACAGTCAACAAAAATAAGAAAAATCATTTAGATTGTAAAATTATTAATCTCCGTCGCCGTTTGCAATTTTTTTTAAACCGCGACGGGACGATGGGCGAAGCTTCTTGATGAGCGATGCACAGCATGTGCGTGGAAAGTGATAGGGAAGAATGTTGATGAACACGAGGTGAAACGAGTTATCGAGTTAAAAATATTTTATTTCCCAATTTGTTTATCTTTCTTTTTACAGGGCGGACGACGTCGGAGTTTTGTTTCTTCTCGTTTTATTTTATTTTTTTATGTACGCCGAAGAGTCGTGTTGGGAAGATATGAAAAATGCCTGGAATCCGATATGAATATAGCGGGGGTGGAGGGGGGAGGGGGTGGCTCGGGGCGCGAGAAAGATGAGCGAGAGGTGTCAGGAATTGGGTGTATACGTGCGGCCGCGAGGACGAGGCGATATGCTGTTGATGCGAGAGGCAGCCTCGTAACCGCGTTCCGCGATCATTGATTTCCGTTCCCGTCGAACGTAACTCAATCCCTCAAAGGGCTAGAAATCGGTGGACTCGACTCGATAAATGGGAGGGGGGGCGTGAGTGAGGCGAACGAACGAACGAACGAACGAACGAACTGGAGAGAACCGCGTACTCGTTTCCATAGCATCGGTGGCCGTCGTAGAGGGGGGTGACGGGTTTCCGCAACGCCGCCGATCGAAACACTGATATAACGAGGAGGACGGGTGTATCGCGTGTACTATAGAAAAAGAAAAGAACAAAAAAATTATCAAAACACCTTTTAAATCCGCCGGATGAATCAGTTCAAGGACAATTTAAGATTCACTGTCAAAATTCGCATGAGATTTAAGGCGCTGAGATTAAAAGTTTTTATTGACTGGTTAAACTGTTATATTAAATTTAGCGTACAATTGTCATGATAAATTAATGAACCTTGAGAGTGAAATTACAGTGAATTATTGGAATTATCGGAATTATTGTAATCGCGGATATTCGTGAAGATGCACACTGTTAAAAAATTGTAAGTGTAATCTACGGGTCTAGAAGTTTTTATGCAAAAGCTGTTGCATTAAATTTCGTGTACAATTGTGATGAAAAATTATCGTACAGTATAGTAAATAATCTAGAAATACTTTACTTTTAATAATTTTCTTTAATTTCAATGTAAAAGTCTATACATTTTTTGCCGCAATTGTACATTACATTTAATGTATTAGTTTTTGCATAAAAACTTCCAGTCCGGCGCATTAAATTTCAACAATTTTTTTTTCTTCTGGTAAGCGTTTCGGTATTAAATTCTGAGATGGAAATAAAATAAGAGACCGTGCGATCGGCAAGAAAAAAATTAATTCGACACAGCTCTGACTGACCACAAGTGACAAAACATTCTAATAAAAAAATTCGCGTGACATTCTCTAAAAAATAAAGACATTTTTTTTCAATTTCCGACGTGACTGAATTTCCTCATGGACAGCCGTCTTCCGATAAAGGTCCGTCAGGCTCCGTCGATATTCCGAGATTTTCCTTGACACGCATTAAAAAAAAAAAAAAAAAAAAAAATTAAATGTACAGCCGAGCATTGGCAATATCAACAAAATCACATAATAACAAAAGTCCTCTCTTCAGTCCAGAATTTAAAAAACACCGCTCTCTGAAATGAAGTTCCTCCCTCCCCGCGATCCAAAGATATTCCTAGATTTAAATTAACTTTTTTAATTCCCCACAACATCAACCGCCCCCGCTCCAAATAAAATCCACCGAACGCGAGATGATCCTTTTGCGTCAAGTGGATTGTCATTTCCCGCATATAGAATCCTCTTCCCTCAAATGTATTTTATTTAGCGTCCCGGATTCTCGAACGGCAAATCCGCTTCCTCCCCCCACCGAAATAAGTAAGTTTTCCTCCCAAAGTAGCCGCAGTCTCCGCCGGCGGATGCTCCGAGGCCGTCTATCTCGGCTAAGCCCCCAGTTCCAATCCATACGCCGCGATCTCCATCGGGGAAAGTGAAAAGAAAATCAAGAATAAAAAGTGAAAGGCGTTGTTGTGCCTGGCCCGCGGTTTGCGGAAATATCGGGCTTCCTCCCCGCCGATCGGCACGAGCCAGGAGCATCGCAACATCGGCATCGGCCGCGATAAAGCGGGAGAAGGATGTGCGGCGCATCACCGGAGAAGCCTTGAAAGTACAAGGGTGTATGTTATTCCGAAATTGATCCCTAACGCTCGGCCACTCGGCGCCATCGTTCGCGTAAAAGTTGCGTACTGCGCACGTCGGGCTTTTGCTCCTGTGCTGCCGGTGGCTGACTCGTTTCATCCCTCCGGCACACACAGCCGTTCCACACGCGCATACACGCGCATAACCACATCTATACGGTTCTCTCCTCCCTTCGGACGCGAGCGAACGAACGAGGGCCGAAGGCAGAGAATCCCGCATGTTCCCAGCGCTCGGCGTTTCGCAACTCGCCGTTGTGCGTTCCGGGGCCGTTGCGCCGCGGGGGTTGTGCTACAGCAGCCACCCTCGCGACCTCAGAGGGGAAAAATATAGCGCCGAGCGAGGCGCGCACACACACGAGCGCGCGGGGCGACGCGCGACCGGGCAGAGTAAAGGGGGACAGGAAAAAGTCCCTCCCGAGTTCGGATTGGCGGGAAGCTGGACGCAGGGGTGGGAGGGTGCAGAACGGAACACCGGTGCCCAGCGACTTCTCTCACTCATCCCCCTACCCTACGTCGCAACGTCGGCGAGCCACCCTCGTACGCCGGGGCTTGATCCACGCCGGGCTCCCCTCGACGGCTCGAACGGCCATCGTCGGGAAAATCTACCCCTCTCGGAGCCTATCTCCTTTCTCCTTCCGCATTTTTCATCCCTCCGTCGGCCTCCTTCGAAACGCGCCACCGTCTCGCTCGTCCGACGTCGCCGAAATTATCCAAAGCGAACCGGTCTACCGGCCGGAACCTTAAATACACCCTTTATGAAGGGCGGGGGTGGCTCAATGAGGAAGGAAAAAGAAAAATGGGCGGGGGTAGGAGAGCCTGAATAAGGGAGGAAATTCTGACGCCCGATCGGCCGAGGGTTCATTCCTTTTCTTGTCTCTGCTCTCGAGGTACGCGTTCCTTTTTTTACGCTCGTTTCGACGATTTCGTCGTTCAGCTTGAATTCGCGGTGATTCGGATGGTGATTATAATATTCGCACGAGGCCCTTCCGTGAGCGGTTCGTAGGGGAGGATTTTTCTTGATAAACTGCCTCATTGAGATTCGCGATTTCGCGATTGTTTCTCGTACCCTCTCGTGCGATGATGAGTAAATTCATAAAGCGAGACGTCTTCCGACGAATTATGTCGTTCGTCCCGCTTTCACGGAGGGACACATCGGCGGTCTCTGATGGGACGTCGTTACGACGAAGATATTTCGGACTTCCGGTTTAAAGACCGATCGACCGACTATGCACGGCGTTCAGGAGAACCTGTTCATCGGTGTTTCATCGAAATGCCGGAGGTTAAAATACCCCATGAAAAAATATCCCTGGAAAAATATTCTCATACATACACACATACGCACGCACACACACATGGGGGCATTTTATCCAGGTGTATTTTTTTCGCCCGCCTAAAATATCGTCTCTCCTATCCTTCCTATTGTGATCCCACTTTAAAAAATTTTCAGACGGCGCATATTCTAATTTATGACTCTCTGTACCCCTGTCTTAGTTATAAGGACATATCTAGGGTAAAAGTGGGGAATATGGCCCGGTCCATATATCATTGATTTACGTGTTAATCGAGATGGGCCATATTCACCACTTTTCCCCTACTTGATTTCTCCGAGTGTCCAATAATAATTATCTATTTAGACTGTAATAATAAATTGTAAGGTTAATGTGCTGGAACTGGAGATTTTCTTACATTGTTTACATTAATTGTGCATCAATGTCATAAAAAAAAAAATAAAAACACCAGATATCAAAATTGCAAATATTTTGCCTGAAATTTACAAAAATGCCCATTAAAGGGACACGGCCCGTAAATAGTAAATAAATAAATAAAAATGAAACATTTTACTGTAAAATTGCAACGCACACGTGTCTGACATTTGAGACACATGTGAGTATGTGTAAAACACTTTGTGTGTAAAAAAAGCTTCCAACGCCGTTCATTAATATTCAAACAAATATTTTTAGAAGTATATCTATCTATCCCTGCAGCCCGGAGGATATCGAGAGAAAGATGACTACTATCGTATCAACGAACCGCGAACACCCGCGGTCTACGATCCAGCCATTAACGCTCCCTTGACTCTGCAGAAATCGATAGACCGTACAGTCCATTATTTTTTTACATATATTTTTTTTCAGTCTCCGGAAGGAGAGAGAAACAAAAATCGATTTTTCACACAGATAGGGTGAGAGGAGAGCCCTTTCTCCCTCTCTCTACGGTTTCTCTCGAATCGAAGGAAAAATCTGCTGTCGGGGCCGCTGCAAGCCTAATGGAAATTCCTCGTTCTCGTCGACGAGCTCTCGCACTGCACGTACCGTGCTCGTGCACTTGATGGCTCGCTCGAGCTGAAGGAGCAATATACACACACATATCATATATATGTATGTATACATATATATATATATATAAAACGGTACATGCTCATCAGAAAAGTAAAAATTTGTCAGTTTCAGCCATCGCCAGTCTGCGTTACCGGCAACGCGTAGTCGCCGTCGCGGCGGTCTCTTTGCATAATGTCTAACCGTACGATCAACATTCATAGAATAATTTCGTTCCAGAGCTCCGAGAGAGCCCCGCGCGGCTAGACGAAAAGCGGCCGTTGCTCTATCAAGCACGTCACGCATGACGGAACTCCTTCGCTGCAGTCGCGCGCGATAACATCAGCGTCAGAGAAGCGAGTTTTAATTAGATTTCCTTTTTTTTTCTCTCGAAATACGCCGGTTAACGAAACTGTAAATTATCATCGGTATTCCGAGTAACTGAATTTACGAAACGGGAAGGAAGGATTTTGGACCTGGGAAAAAAAAGTGGGGCAATATGGTCCGGTCTGTGTTTAGCATCGATTCGGACGTCAGTCCGGCTGGGCCATATTGACCCTTCTACTTTATAAAGTTATCTCGTCGCGATGGAGCGTTGCGCGGGCACCGTTTTTACACATCGGCCGAAAGACCACCCTGACCGACATGTTTATTCTTCGCCCTACGAACAAACGCTCGCCAGATACGCAAAAATAATCTCGTTCTCGGGCCCAACGATTTTGCATTCAGTTTTCTCAGAGAAGCGAATTTTAATCAGATTTACGTTTTTATCGAAATATACCGCTTAAATATGCCCTTTGAAGTATAATTTTTTTTTACAGGTATGGTTTCAAATAAATTGATTGGTTATTGATACATTTTTTCTGATTTCAAAGAGGTTTATCACTTGTGATTCACCGTACTTCAAAAGGTCAACAAAACTGTAAATTATCTGTGAAATTTCGAGCAACTGCATTTACGAAACGAGAAAGAACGATTTTGGACGTATGGGGGTGGGGGGGGGGGGGGTAACATGGCCCAGTCCGTGTTCATCATTAATTCATACGCCAATCCGTCTGGGCCATATTGACCCCTTCTACTCTATATATAAAGTAATCTCGTCGCGATGGAGCATTGCACGGGTTCTGTTTTCACACAGCTCTCGAAAAACCACCCCGTCCGACATGTTTATTCTTCGCCCTACGCCCAATCGCTCGTCAGATACGCTAAAATAAAATGCCTCTCGCCTCCAACGATTTAGCATTCAGTTTTCTGGGACAATCACGTTTTAATAATAATAATTATTATTATTATTTCAATTTATAGAAAGTAAGTTCATCACTAATAAAAATCTGCATCTAGGTAAATAAATTTGCACTATACCGTCCCGTGATCATGTGTTCATCGAACATGTCCTTAAACCGATTTATCGATGTAAGGACATGTTATCGAGTTGACTATCACAGCTGGTAGAGCGTTCCATGCGTCGACAACTCTGTTTGGCCGTATTCGTTTCCACGGCGTTTTTCGAAACTGCTCCATCTGCAACAATGACCGGTTTACTATTATTACTATTATTACTATTATTACTATTATTACTATTATTACTATTATTACTATTATTACTATGGGTTTGTTCTCTCGTAATATGCCAGCTAACGAGAAGGAAGGATTTTGGACCTGTGGGGTATTACGGTGAGGTCCTTGCTTATCATTGATTCATAAGCCAGTCCGGCTGGGCTATATTGACTACTTTTACTCTATAAAATAATCTCGACGTGATAGAGCATTGCGCGACCGGTGTTTTTACACATCGGTCGAAACACCAAGCTGTCCGACATGTTTATTCTTCGTCCTACGAACAAACGCTCGCTAGATACGCCAAAATAAACTGGCTCTCGGGTACAACGATTTAGCATTCAGTTTTCTCGTTCGCAAAAATGCGTTGCGGTCTCTGCCACGGAAATTTGTAAAAAAAAAAAGACAGTGACTGTATTAAATATGAATGAGTAGGGGGAGAGCGGGGTAAAATGAACATTTGTATAATTTTTTTTCCCTGATAATTAAAGAATCTCACTATAAATGGGGGACCATTTTGCCCCGGTGTTCCGTTCTGCCTCGTCCTCCCGTATACTGTGAAATATAGTGTGGGGCGCCGAGTTTCGTTGCCGGGTCGTTTTTGTTTTAAATGCAAATATCAAAGAAAATAGTAGGACGGAAAGAAGAACGTTTCTTAGCGTGACCGGTGGTGAAAAATGAGTGCACGAAGCCCACCCATTAATTTCAATAAATTTGTATTATTATTGTTTTTTTTTTTTTTTTTTTTTAAAGCGTGTAGATGCAAAGTTTCTTCTCGGCGTGTGGGCGGAACGCCAAACTGGATTAAACATTACTTTTTAACGCGACGTACCATTTTTTCATGTATTGAAAAAACCTTTTTGCCACTCGTTGAAATCAATGATTCAAGGTCGAATAAAAATTGTCCAAAAAATCGACGATCGTAAATGGAATTGACAGACCCGAAGGGTTTAAGGGTTGAACATCTAAAGATATCGACTGTGCCGAGCTGTTTAAGCATATCGACAAATTAAACATGATCTCTTGCCCTAAAGTCCGAAGGCCGTAACTAATAAGGGACATTACCGTGACGTGCCGTATGCACGTTAAAAAAATGAAATAAGATAAAAAAATTAGTTAATTAATTTTTTCAAAATTTCAAAATAAAATAAAAAACTTAAACATTTTTGCCAGTGCGACGTAGCGTTTTGTCAATTACAGATAAACCCTATTTGCCATTCCTTGACATCTACGATTCAAGGTCGAAGAAAAAATTGCCCAAATATTGACGATCGCAAATGGAAACGTCAGGCCTGAAGGTTTTAAGGGTTGAAACATATCGGCAATTTAAACATTGTTTTTAATCTTTTGCCCTAAAGTCCAAAGGTCGTAACTGATAAGGGACATTACAGTGTTTCACCGCGAGCGGATTAAAAAAATATAATAAGAAAAATAGTTAAATCATTTAAAAAACAAATCAAACTAAAATAAAACAGATATAAAAGAATAAATATTTTTGCCAGCGCAAAGTACCGTTTTGTCATTTACTGATAAAACCTACTTGCCACTCCTTGACATCAACGATTCAAGGTCGAAGAAAAAATTTCCCAAATATTGACGACCATAAATAGAAATGGCTGATCCGAAGGGTTTAAGAGTTGAAACACATGGACAATTTAAACATTATTTTTGATATAAGGAACAGAGTCTCACCGTACGTCGCCCAGTCCAAAAAGCAACGAAAAAAAAATGAAGAAATAAAAATAAAAAAAACCCAACGATTTTCGTATTACAAAGGGCCGCCAGCCGGCGATAATTAATCGAGGTAAGAAAAGCTTCGAGTGCGGCTGACTGGGTAATGGAACCCTCGCGGACGGGGCGAGGGGTGAAACGGCAAGGGATTGGATATTCCGAAACAGTCGCACAGAACCCGAGGCTACGTACAGCCTTGCATCCGTGTATGCGACGAGGGAATTTGGCGGGAAAAAAACGATCCCGAACACGCGACGCGATACATCACGTTGTTCCTGAGGGAAGGTGGGAGGGGATGAAAAAATAAGACAAAACAAATAGGAAGAAAGGACGAAGAGAGCAGAACGGGGGTGGAAAAAGAAGCGGATCGTCAAGGCCCATGCAGAAGGTCGAAGGGAAGTGTGTGCTCTCGGCTCGTCTCCCCCTCCCGGACTTTTTCGAATCTCTCCGAGCGAAACCCCGCTCATTTTTCTCTCCCCCCCCCCCATGGCGGAGCGAGGCAGGGAGGGGGTTTTTTTTCCCCGCCAGCTTTTCCTCCGTCGCTGGTTTTTTTTCAACCCTCCATTTTTCGCTTCGCTCGCGAGGCTGCGGTGGGGGTGGAAACGCTCTCGCGTCCGTACGTCGCGCGGAGAACGAGAGGGTAGAAAGGGGACGCGAGTCCTCCGGAGCGCGGAGGGGGAAATGCGTCGGGGCAGACGGGGGAGGGGGGTAAATTTTTTAAACGCCGCTTGCGGGAAAATAAAAATTAGATCGAGTGGGCTAGACGATCGGTATTCGCGTGTCTGCGACAGAGACTGACGGCGCGGGGTGGGGGAGGGGGAGGACGGTTGAAGAAGAAAATAAATTAAATAATGTCGGAGGGGTAGCGACGGAACGAGAGAAGGGCGGAGTGGGAAAGCTCATTTGGGAAAGAAAAAACGAATAAAATAGTTTTCTTTTTTTTTTATACAATTTCAAAAAAAGGAGAAGCGGATCGATGGTGGGGATGGAGGGCGAAGAGGGTGGGGAAAAAAATCTATCGCCGAATCGTCTGACGCGGCCGTCGGCGGGCGGGCGGGGAGAAACTTACAGGAGTTTTTCACAAAGTTTCGCGTATAGAAAAATCCTTCGCGGGTCTTCGGCGCCGGAAATATCTGGCTGCTTATCGGCACACACGGCCCGGTTCATCGCACCTGCGCGTCAAATCCCCGGAACGGATAAATAAGTCGAGCGATAAAAATTCATCCGCACCCGAGACGGACGCGGACAACACGCAAGCGCGCGCGTGTGTGCAACGTCCACGTAGCGGCGGGGATAAAAACAGATATGCTCAAGCGGAGGAATATAAAAAAATAAGAGAAAAAGATGCATACTCAACGGGAACGAGATCTCGTTGAGGGACGCGACGTGTATCCCTATTTTTCTCAGCGGGTATGAGCGACGCCGATCCGACGGACGCCACACCGCATCCGGATTTAAGTAGTCCATAACGTGCGTAGTCAGACGTTTTTCCACGCCAATGAGCGATTTGCATTTCTCAATAGTCAATGCTCGATTGCACTTCTGACGAACGAAATATCTCATTTTTATCGTTCGTTTTTATTTCTATACGATGTATATATATATATATATATTTTTTGATCTGACGGCTTTACACGAATTGCTTTACACGTGTAATAGAGAAGTCATTTTGGAATGCTTTTATTTTTCCTATTTTTACGTAAATCTTGAATGGGATAAAAAAGTAATCGATTTAAATGATGCACAACGATGTGCGTAGACAGACATTTTTCCACGCCAATAAGCGATTTGCATTTCTCAATAGTCAATGTTCGATTACTCATCTGACTAACGGAATATCTAATTTTTTAATTCATTTTTATTTCCATACGATTATTTTTTCATTACTACCAACAGCTTCCTCACAAGTATTTCTTAACATGTTTAAAAGATAAGGTATTTTGGGTGGTTTTTCTCTTTCCTTTTTTTCCGTAAATCTCGTAAAACGTGAATGGGATAAAAATGTAATCGGCTTTGCGTCGACACCCTACGTTGGATTTACTGAATTCGGATTTCGAACTTTCGTCCGGCACTTGAGCGTACAAATTGCGTCTCGAAATCTCGTTAAAGTCTCACAAGCGCTCACTGGCTGAGGTCGGTGTTCGGTAAATTTCGTTGCGGTCGGCGTATCTCTTTCCTCCATGTTGGAGGAGCTCTGCGAGTTTCCTGGGTACTATCTAATTCATTCCCTTGCCCCGTGCAGAATTTACGTCGGTGTAGCGGGGTACAATTAAACTTCCGAAACTATCCGGTCTGACGGAACGATTGCGAACGGCAACGGTGATTACTGTACCGTGGCACCATCGACGTTATCTGTCGGTCACGATTCGCGGCTCACTGACAAAGATCCATTGATAGCGAAATTGCGTTTCAATAAAAGTCCGACGCTCGGCTAATAGAGCCGATGTTTATATGTCGCCCGATGTTAATTACACCTGCCGATACGGTAATAAAAATTGTTTTCGCCCCATAATTTTGGAGCGAAGATCGTGCGTTCGAATACCGTTGGATTCAGATATTTTTCTGATAGGGCAAATGCTGCTATGCACGCAGAAAACAAAAATTATTTGACGGCCACCGTTTATTTGGTTTAAGTAAAATGTTTGTTTGATTTAAATAAATGTTTATTTAAATAAAATGAATATCTTACTTAAACAAAATACACGGTGGTCGTCAAACACATATTGTTCTGGGTGTTCCACAAATTTTTCGTTATTCAAAAAGTAATAAAAAATATATTAATTTTCCTTAAAAATAAGCACAATGATCGTAGACGTAGAAATGGAAAATGTAATTAATTGTTTTTCGTTCGGCCATAAAAAATTTTATGGGAAATTATCGACAATTTATTGTTCGCGAAGGTGTTTCCATAACTCAAAGGAATGGCCGGATTGGAATATAAAAAATTATAAGAGTTCAATAATGTTCAATATTATTCGATATTACTCGATATTATTCAATATTATCCAATATTATTCAATATTATTCAATATTATTCAATATTATTCAATATTATTCAATATTATTCAATATTATTCAATATTATTCAATATTATTCAATATTATTCAATATTATCCAATATTATTCAATATTATTCAATATTATTCAGTATCATTGAACATTATTCCATATTTCCTTTCCACACATTCTCCACTCCCACCAAACTAAACCCCAAACATTTCTTTCTACGCATACGCAACCAAGTTAATAACATCATCGGAGTCATCGTCGCCGGCCTCAAAGAGACTCGTTTCGCCGGGGGTCCCTTTAAAGTCCTCATCAGCGGTAATTTCGTCGGGAATAGCGACCGGTGAGCGATGGTTGTTCCCGTGTCTGAGCAAACGAGTGCAGGTGGAGGGTGCACGACAGAGGTGGAGAGACTCGACACCGAGAGAACGAACCCATTACGAGAGTCGGAGCGAGTCCTGGATCCCGCTGAAATCACCAGGGCATCCAGTCCACCTTCGTCTACGTACACATACATATATATATACATAAAATATACACACATATATACATCCAACGCCAACCACCATTTTCCGCTCGACGAACAGCGTCGACGGTCATCTAAACTTTTCCCGTAATTAGTTATAAATTTCATTCGCGTTTCCACGTAACAATATTCCGCGTACAAGTGTAGGTTGATAAAACCGGAGGGATATGAGATAGAAACAAGAGGGGGTGGCGGGTGGCGGGGTGGGGGGTGGAAGGGGTTTTGCACCGGTGTGCGTTAGGGCACGTGGGGGGGGGGGGGGAAGGGGTTGGTCACGCCGTGCAGGTCCGTTCCGTGGCGTTCAGATGATACAGAATAGTGGAGAAAATCGGCGCATAGCGGAGTATGGAAAGGCTAGGCCGGTATGATACGAGGGAGGCAGGCGGCGGGTGTGAAACAGTGCGAGGACGCGGGAGTTACGGGGACGACGAGGTAGGAGAGACAGGCGGGGGATGCGCTGCCGAAGGGGGTTGAAGAGAAGTCGAGAGAGAGAGAGAGGGTGCCTGGTTACGGCTACGGTTTCGGGTGGAGGTGGAGGTAGTTTTAGCTGGATAAGGGGCGGAAGTCGGCAGAGCCTCGGGAAGAGGACGGACACAGATGTGGAGAAAGAGACGCGCGAAGGGTTTGCTCGACGCGAAATAGGGGTGGCGAGAAGAATTTCGCTGGTGCGTCGAAGTCCCGAATGGTCGCCGAAAGTGGGAGAAAGACGGAAAGAAGAATGGGCGAGGCGGGGAGGGGAGGGAGCGAAGCGCGTGGGGGTGGAAAACTGCCCTCTCGCGCTAACGAACGAACGCAGCGAACAGGGGGGGGGGGGTTAAAGAGAGCGGGAGAGAGAAAATTTCGTGCCCTCCCTCACCGCGCGGGCTTCGCACGGTGGGCTGTGGCGGGCGATTCTAAACGTGACTCCGCGGGGGGCGCGGAGCATCGAACACAGCACTCTCCATGCACCGGGAGAGCGAGAGAGCGAGAGCGCGTCTACGGTTTCAACGGATGCCGCTTGGTGGGGGGGGGGGGGGCGGGGGGCGCTCGGCGGCCATTTTGGCGAGCGGTGAAAAACACACGCCCCGAGATAAACGAAGAGTGAGGGAGTGAAAGCGATAGAGAAAGGATATATGCTCGAGGGGGTTATCGGGAGAAAGGATGGAGGTGGGACGAAGAGAGGGCGCACAGGGACAGCGGAGCGACGGATGAAGAGAACGATACAGAGGCACTCCGCGTGTGCACGTCGGTGGACCGAGAGCTCTCTCGCCAGCATTTTCGGCGGGACTCGGAGGGGTGCGCGACCCCCCCGACGAAACCCCTTTTCCAACAACCTACCACCTACCCTCCCTCGAGTTCTCCACCTATGTCTTCTCCTTCCTCTGTACGTCCCTCCGGGGG
>JAPYZC010002397.1:0-26596 GCA_030522665.1 Ichneumoninae sp. A BG-2022a
CGTAACGAGGATTGGAATTATCAGCGGGCGTGGAATAACAAACGTTCACTGATAGTTCGAGATGAAAGCTAACTGAAGGGAAAACATCACATTCGGTTTAAAAATCTCATTTTTCGACTTCCAGTTTGAAGACATAATACTTCGTTAATTCGCATTTTCATTATGAGGGGAATATGACAAAATATACACAGCGTATCTCCAGTAATAACCACAAAACAGGGCAGTGGGGCAAAACGAGCCGTCAAAAGAATGCTGGCTACCTCATATGTGAGTGCCGACAACAGAATGTAAAAAAAGACATAAAAAGAGATATGAAAGATCGGGGGTACGCGCGCGAAGCGCGCGGTCTTGGCTGGTTTTAAGTAAAAATTAAGTGACTTCGAAGAAGGTTCCGAACGACATATTTTAATGTATCTTTCTCAATGTCTCCCGAAGTGCTTCCAGCTTACGCTTCGTGTAAAAAATGAAAAGAAAAAAAGGGAGAACTAAAAAACTTGGATCATTTATTTGCACACAAGTGCTGCGGAATTGTGTTACGTGAAGCGAACTATACTTGTGGAAAGACTTGACGATTCACTGCAGTTCTTTTAACAACTGTACACTCGCTATTATGTCATGAAAAAAACTTAATTATGTATTGTACAGTCCCTGCGGTGGGACAGTTATTCTGACATTCGCAACAGCCAGAGTACACTTTCGCATAGAGAGAAAATCTCTTGATGCCACACGTACGAGACGAGAGTGTCTTACGTACTCTGTGAAAATAACCCCGACTCGTGCTCAGCTCTGTCTCAAGAGTGTCTAGAACGGTGGCATATTATTGTAGAGTACGTCAAGACGAGGTTTCCCCATCGACGAGAAAAAAAATAACAACCGAAGCAGATTAATTGTCCCTCGTAATTAGCGAGGTCCACGTTACCAGTGTCCACTTTCTCGTCAGACACCGAAGGCCCGCGAGTACGTGACTAGTACATCGAATCTGACACTATCAGTATAATTCACTACAGAAACAACGAGTTCCGTCCAAGTGACTCGCAGCATTTACATTACTCTTCGATTGTCTGTAGGTGATGATAATAACATCAACAGGAAGCGCAGTTACGAATGAAGAAAAAAGTGTCCTTCATTTCTGCTCGTTGATAGCATGAGCGCTATGCTTTCTGTAAGTGTTACTTCTATTAAACTCGAATAAGCAAAAGAGTGAATTGTAATATTTTCGCGCATGTAAACTCGTAAGTACACCGGGATCAAAAAAAGGGGAACTTAATGATGCAGCCTGATATTTCGTTCGATCAAGAGTGGCGCGCAAGATGAGTAGGTAGGGGAGAGCGGGGTAAAATGCAATTTTCAAATAATTTTTGGATGATGGCGGTTATGGTGAGTGGGGCTAAATGGGTTTGAAAATTGAGTTTTGCCGCTCTATTCAATTTTACCCCACTCTCCCGGTGCACGATGAGACGAAACAAGCTCGGAGATAAAATCATCGAGCGTATGTCTCTTCCTTTCCGGCGGTTGTTGACGAACTCTAACTTCCTTATTTTGTTTATTTTTGGTTCCCTATGCGCTGTTGCTCTCACTCTCGATCTGTCTTTCACGCACGAGCAGAGTCAAGGTCTTATAGCACGAGCAGATTCCAAGGTATTATATTAAATGAATGAGCTAGAAAGGCAAAGATTTGCCTTCTCGCACCAACAAACTTTCCATTCAATGCAATTTTACATATTCGTCCACACGGTATAGCACAAATATATATCGCACTCGATGCCTTCCTCTGCCCATGTGAAATAATTGTGTGTAACTATCTTTGAAATTGTGTGTGCTCGAAATTATAATTTCAACACGTTCTCGAGGTTTGGAAGAATAAAGCGTTATCCTGGCACCGTTGTTGAAACTCTGAACGGTTGCGGGATTCGTGCCAGAGAGTCTTTCGCACTCGTCTCTTCGAAGAGAAGGAAGGCTCTCCGTGAGCGAGTTTTTATCGTGAATAACGGTAACTCGCTTGAGAAGTCTGCCTCCCTCTATTCCTCGAGCGTGCGATTTTAAGGTGGAGCCACGGACCTTCGTCTCCTTCTCCTTTCTCTATAAAACCTCTACTGCTTTGCGGTTTCAACGAATTCGATATAGCGAGATACGGTGACCGATATCTGAGAGGGTCTATCTCATAATTCTCTTTTACCACACGGCTCGGCAGATATCTCCTTTCGCGTTAGATCAAAGCCGTCATATTGTTATACGCATACATATGTTCGTACGGTAGACGCGAAGGAGATACATTGCGCAAAACGTCGCGGTTTAACTGCAGCCCAACTTGTACTACACGTAACAGTTAACACAAACCTTTATTTCGTTATATTGTGGTAGTGTATATTAGGGTATAGAGTATTGTAATAGATATAGGCCGATATAAACAAAGATTTTGAAATCCTACCGCCGAACGTTTGTAAATCGAATAATATATATATAATCTAATTGCCAGCTTGAACAACCGAAATTATTATTATTATTATTATTATTGTTTAACATCGTCTGGACGTAGCAACCTATAGTTACGTTATGCCCCGTTCTTCATACGGACCCAAGGTGCGTTATCTTATCGAGCTGTCGGCAAGAAAGCGAACGGCAGCCGAGCCCCCGAAGAGCGATGTACCTTATTAATTTTTCAAGATCGAACGGACTGTTTGATTCTACCTTCGCGACTAATTGTAGTTCCATCCACCTGAGAATATCTTTGAGCCTATCGGAACCAACCTCAGCAAGGAAGATTAACCACATGACGGATTTAAAGTATATTCAGAAAAAAGTCATCAGATTGCTGCAAAGTATTGAACTCGAGTACTGTATTTAATGAATGCCCGATAAGCGTAAGTAAATACCTGTATCACACTCCACTCGCCTCGAGTCCTGCCGATTCGTTCCCCAGAGGTACTTTTTATCCCCTCGTACAGTGTCCGGAACACTCTCGAAGTATATATTTTTACAAAGAATATCTATACAGTTGAACAGGTCGAAGAGTCCTGTAAACAATGATACATCGGTGAACAGAGATTGCTTTAACAATTTAACGCGGGGTGCACGGGCTGGGGACGGGTATTACGGCTTGCACGGCTGAACGAGTTACTACGATCCATAGTAAAACCTCTCTCTTGTCTATTTCCATGGGCACCTTTGGCCAGCCAGCGAGCCTCTCCGTAATTTCCGTAGGAAGAGAAATCGCGAGTAGTAGCAGCAGCAGCAGCAGCAGCAGTAGTACCAGCGGAATAACTTTTTCCATAGAAGAAAGTACTTCCGCGCTCACTCGATTGCTCATCTATCGACGCTAGATGCGCAATACATCTTCAGCATTTTTTAAAATGTATATTTACATCGATCCATCTATTATTTGTGCAAGTGCGTTGAAATCGAGGTCGTTCGAAACTCTGACTGGTTTTTCAATATCCTCAAAGGAACGGCGGTACACGCACGTCATTCAGTTCGCCCATTCACGAGACTTACGAGGTCGTCGAGTTGGTTAATTGTGAGACCTCGAATCCGGCGTGACCGACAATTGTTTGTAGTTTTTAAACCTTTTTATACAAGTACCCATCTCATGTTTTTATACTGTACTTATTATTGACTCTGTACGATGCAAATGTGTGGAAAAGCTTCAACACATCCAGCGTCTGCAAGAGGTTATGCGAAACGGCGAGAATGGGAATAAGGAGAGTGAGTGAGTGAGTGAGTGAGTGAGTGAGTGAGTGAGTGAGTGAGTGAGTGAGTGAGTGAGTGAGTGAGTGAGTGAGTGAGTGAGTGAGTGAGAGAGCGTTGCCCGAGTCGAGGTGACGAGACGAACGAGCAGGGGAACGTCTCTATTGCGGTCTACCTCGGGTTTGATTCTTCTGCTGCTGTTACCGCTCTTGCCCGGAAAGTTCCTCGTATGAACGTACATACTTATACGCCTACAGCTGTCTCTCGGAGATACGCACAGTTGCGCGTGATCGTTTCGTCCTTGAGAAAAACAAACCGAGAGAATTACCGCGACTGCTGCCGGGTCTCGAAAAAATTATGAAACGTCATCTCATTTCTATAATCGAGAGAATCGAAAAGAAATAGCGTAGTATGGCGTTATTCGTCTATGTAGCATGATCGGCAAACAAGGACGAGTTTGCAGGCCAATATCGCCTCTGCAATGTACCAGAGTCGACAAAGCCGATATACTGCCACATGTTTGCGCTAGTATATCGCTCTGTGCACAGCACGTACTTGAACGAGTACCTCGAGACTTTATGTGTAACCTCGTTATGGACATTCGCATGGACTCACTGCTGCTGCTGTCTCTGAGACGACTCTCGAATAAAAAGCGATGGACGCGTACTCTTAAAAGGGGCTTGCCCTTTCGTATACTCCCGTCGATCGAGAAGAGACACGGCGAGGCGAATAAGAAGAGCATCGGAACACAGTGACGGGCACACCTTTATCTCACTTTTTATATAATAATAACCAACTAGAGCTCACTGCACCATACACCCGCAGAGACACGGCGTCTATTCGGCTTCATATTACCTGTCTTTCGATTTTAGTACATGGATGCATATAAAACCTGTCAAAACATTATATCGGCATCGAAAGCGGCAGCTGCTAGTGACAACGATGAAAACCATATATGTAACACCGTAGTCGCTTGTAAAAGGGGCGTCTCGAACAGTACGTTCGTTTATAAAGTGCAATGGCAACAGCCTAGCTCCGTTATGCGCACACACAGGTAAAGTGTAAAGAAATTTTTTTTTCTTTACCGATGAAGGAATAATAGTGTAGTACTGACCTCGGTTATCCTCGTATTCGAAGATAGTTCATCGGCGTCGTCCAGAAGCGATGCCACTCACCGCGATCACGTTCCCCGTTGTTTCGCACTGGCGAATAACAGCGTGCATCGCACAGAGCATCACGGGCGTCGCTTTTCCACGCATACCTACTCTCGTTCACTCTTGTTCTCTCCGCTACACTCGTATCATAAACTTTACCGTTTTTTAACAATTTGTTTGCCAACAACACTCGGTCTCATTAACGATACGATAACACCAAGTAAAATATCCAACGGTCGTTGCGCGCTTCTCGATAAAGGAAACAAAAACGGAAACAGCAACAGCAACAGCAACAGCAACAGCAACAGCAACAGCAACAGCAGCAGCTCTGCCGAGAGTTCCAGATATCGAGGAATAAACCGCGCGTCGCACGTTACCGCGCGTTTGTGCTCGTCGCTCCGTAACGCAAACGCAGCGGTGAACGATACGCTATGCTCTCTTTTCGACCAAGCCTACTATTCTTATCTATCTACGAGGGCTATGAGGGAGTAGAGGAGAACACACGTTGCACACACGTTTTGTCTGCTACTCCTCGTTCACTGCTGTTGCTGCTGCTCTTTAGCTGTATCGGTAGAAACACGACTGCGCACTGCGCTACTCGAACATGGCGGCCGGAATACGGACACGACAGACAAATCCACGACGCGACAATTTTTTTTTTTTTACTTTCGTATAAGTGGCGCCATCTGTAGTACTTGCTCTAAATGAATTTTATGTTTCCAACAGCATCGGCGCCGTTTAATCGCTCCACAAATTTCAATATGAAGAGGAATATTGAAAGAGATAGAGAGATGTTTGCAGCAATTGAAACGTACATAAAACAATGAGATCTGCATTAATGGTGATGTCAACGTAAAAAGAATATTTGAATGGGAAGGACTGTTCAATGAGCTGACAATCTGTGTGAGCACATTAAACCCTCTATGTCGATCGTCTCTCGCTGTACATGTATATGATTATACATCAAGTTTTGAAATTATTCTACATCGCTTATTTCCTATGTGTACTTCGTTTATTACAAATCGATACGGCGTACGAGCGTACTTCGTACACGATTTGAACGATAAGGATATTTAATGCCGTAGCGAGGCTCGCCCGTGTAGACTATAATAGTTTGGGCTTGTCGACGTACTGTTTGCCGTGATGAATAATCGTAGCGAAAGTGCCGGCAACCATAGCTCCCCAGAATAGTATGTATAGTAGGGCTTCCGTTGTGTACCTCGCGGGAAGTATCACTGTCGCAACTAGCATCGATGACGCAACCAGAAGAACAAGAGGGAAAGTAGCGTAGCGCCAATTTCGTTCAGTCTCCAACGGGCATCTGATCGATAAACATTCACCTTCTTGAACGATGTAACGGCCTAAGAAGAGCTCCAAGGAATCCTATTTAATGAAACAACAACAATAATAATAACAACAACAACAACAACAACAATAATAATAATAATAATAATAATAATTTTTAAAAGCACTCATAAATCAAAGCTGCTTATGGAATCAGTTGGTCGATCACAATTTGTGGACGCTAGGATCGTGCTAGACTCACTTGTCTGTAACCGTCAGCAAAGTTGTTCTTGTAATATCTCGTCAGCGAGTTTATACCGTCTCTCATAGCCCCCCACTTGGTACGCTTTCCGGTCCTCGTGAAATCCGTTTTGAGTGCTCCAGTTCCGGAGTACTGAATACTGATAACATCCGCGTTATCCGCCCAAACCTACGAAGGAAGTTTATAATTGTAGTTAACAATCTTGTGAGCGAAATAGATATGGCCACTTCCGAATGCACCTGTTTGAATAAATTTTCGAGGGACGGATGCTCATCGAGATTTCTGAGTACGCCGAGCCTCACCAACCCCTCGGTCAATACGCGTTTCGCCAGCATACTCTGAACGACGTTTGTGCGGTCCAAGCAGTCGATGCAATTGGTACGAAAGACACCGTCCTGCACGGAGAGCAACGCACCATCCTTGGACAGCAAGAAGTAACCCATTTGCTCCTGATCGTGGGCCAATCGGTCCATCAGAACATTGAGTCGATCCCATCTCATGTGACGACATTCCGCGTGAAAATCGAACGCCTCGTACCTAACGTTCTGATTGCCTATTCTCAAAACAATGTCCCGATAAGACTTCTCCAGTAAGTCCTCGGCGCCGCGATGATCAATCTACGAGACGCATCAACATTTTAAGTTCCTTCATCGTACTCTGTTGCTGAAGTACATACCAAATTAACTAGGATTTGTTTTCCATAGTGAAAGATTTGCGCGTCAAAGTGCCTGGAGCACGCTATCTGATGATCCTCGTGGGGACTAAGTTGCGGTTTCGGCTTGTACTTGAGATTCGGCGCTTGTTGCCAAAATAGCGGAATGGATCCTCTTGTTTGTACGAATGAACTGCGATCTCCGTTCGCCTCAATCAATTGCTCGGTCTCGACGTAGTTGGAAACATTGCCATTGGCATCGATACCCCGGGAGAACAGACGCGTTCCTGCACGATGAACACTGCGACGGGATACAATACCCCATGTGAACGCCATGCCGTTTACAACGACCGAGTTTAACGATACGACTAATAAATACGCGTCAAGGAACACATTAGAAAACTTGCATTCTAAATATCGGCAATTTTTCGGTTTCCAAAGCGTTAAAAGCCGGCCCGTTACAAAGGATACAGCCATGAACGATGGGTAAACAAAAGTTGTGATGCTCGGGTCGAGCCGTCAAGTCTTGCAAGAGATAAGCGTTCCACACGAATCGCGAGTCTGCCCGATCGTGTAGCGGCATCTGTAAAAAGTAACAAAACAGCTGGTTAAAAATATACTCCGATGTCAATGAGGTAAAGATAGGAAAGTTTAAGAATATACCTGAAGAAATTCAGGGGTTGTATTGTGCAAACGTTGCATTGTGTGACTGAGATCGTATGTATAACTGAAGTAAAAGTAAGGCTCGTTCAGAACCATCTTGATCATTTCCAGATATGTGGTATTGTTTTGAATCTGCTTTTCGCTCAAGTGAAGCAAAGATCTGGAGTAAGGCAACATATCCGTAGACACTATTTTGAAGATCTCCTGCCCCGCTATGGTTCCGAGCCTTTCCGCATCCGTTATTACAATCAAATAGCGACATGCCAACAGACGAATCGTGCCGATTATGCCCCAAATTTTACGACGACTTGCAGTTTGTGGAATCTGACTTGCCGTTCCAACTGAAACAATGATATACAATGCTGATTAATTGCATGTATCGTAATAAAAAATATGTAACATAGAAAAATATAGCATAAAAGTGTGTTACCCTGAGTATAGATTTGCTGACTCACTCTGTCGATCACTAGCAAAACTTTTGTACCCACAGGTTCTACATAAAATTTTTCTGGCGTGGCATATCTGTAATAGAGAATTAATATTTTTTTTGCATATATGATTCTAAAGCGGAGACAAGCTACATTTACCCGAGTAACATAGAATTACTGGCAAATTCATGGACTAACTAATTCATATGTATAGCAATATTGACAGCTGTCTGACAGACTACAGCGTAGGAGAAAAACATGCTATTCGCCGATTACTCACAGATACAAATCATCGTAGACGTCGGTATTCAGGGTCATGTTGTAAGCTGTTAATTAAAACACCGTCGTAATATAACTCCGCAGAATTATAGAGGCATTAATTCAGCCAAAGTGAGAATATATTGTGACGGTAGATTCGTATTTACAGATGATAAATATCTATTATCTTATTACCGGCGGACTAGATGAGAAATGAATTAAAACACAACGCGTATTACAATGAAGATACGTTGAGCGTCGAAGATACGTGAATCCTAATTTACAATACGACAGTAGGCTGGACACTGGAACGTTGAACATTGACACGATAGCGATTGGGGGTTATATCTTGTATATATCTGTTTGGAGCAAAAAAAAATGTAACTCCGCACGCCTCTGGTGGCAACCGCACTCGAGTACATGCATCTACTGACTTATCATGATCAGGGGCCCGTTCAGAAACTCACTTTAGATAACATAGAACGACAGAGAAAGTGCTGCGCTGGTGCAAATGTCAGAGGGAGAAACTAGTTACGCCGTTACGCGGGTATGATTTCTGAACGCAGCCAAGCGGATAGCACAGGCGCTCGACCATAACCTCGCCAGTTGATACAATCGACTGGATGAGTCGAAAAGGTGCGTTACAATTGAACGTTTAAACAAAGTTAATAAGCGAGCTATGGCCCACCGTTTGCTCGGTCGACGATTCCCAAGCGCACCGAACAAGATGAAAGAACTCGGTCAACAATTTAACTACCTGTTGCTATTGGATTTTGAGGCAACATGCGAGAAAAATGTACCTCTAAAACCCCAAGAAATCATTGAATTTCCATGCCTCGTTTTAAGTACGCAAGATTGGCAAGTAAAAGATTTATTTCATCAGTACGTCAAGCCGAGAGTCCATCCGATCCTCACTTCGTTCTGCACAGACCTCACGGGTATAATGCAAGAAACTATCGACGATCAGTCTCACTTTCCCAATGTGTTTGCCAAATTCAACGAATGGTTGACGACAGGAGGGTTTCTTCGAGATGACAACACAAGCGTCTTTGTCACTTGTGGTGATTGGGACTTGAAAATTATGCTCCCGAGCCAATGCAATCTCGAGGGTTTGAGTGTACCTAAGCATTTCGACAAATGGATCGATCTCAAGAAGTCATATTGTGACGCGACCAACTTGTATCCGAGAAGCCTGAAGCACATGCTTATCAATTTGGAACTACCGTTGCAAGGAAGACTTCATTCTGGCCTGCACGACGTTCACAATATGATGAGAATAATTGTGAGGCTCAACGAATTGTACAATGCTACTTTCAAGATAACATCAACCAGAGAATCCAATATCTATCCATGGCTATAAAACTTGAGAATTATTATTTGGCAATGCCTTTGCTCTGAAAAAGTACAAAATTATTTTACATTTACAGTTAAAGTATTAATTTCACTTATTTGTAATAATAATCTATAGCGTTGTATGATATAGAATTGTGACAAAATAAAAATGCTTATTCTACGTGTCCTTGAATGGAGGGAGTTGAACCTCATCGAAGTAACACTCTTATCTGTACATCACGCTTGTCGTTGGCCGTGAAAACTTGAAGTACCGCCTCGAGACTGCGATCCAGACGTTTCTTGCACTGAACTCGAAGGGGAAATCCACGTCTCGTGGGTATCATACCTTCGGCGGGTACCACGCTCAGATATTCGGCGTGTGACAATACAGTCTCGAACGGCTGGGCTACGTTCGACGAACTCATTATCATCACCGTTGCTTCGTTTACAGAGGGTGGTGTTAGGGTCAATAACGATGGACTGACTGAAAAGTCGTCCTCGTATATTCGTTCCTTCACAGTGCAATCCATTAGCGTCCTGACGAAAATAATCGATATGTTGTAGAGGCATAATTGTGAAAGCTGTACTTATAAATAAATTACATTCATAAGTGGAACTATGATTGGAAAAAATATACGCACTCGGATGGCATAAAACTTTCTTCGGTAGCCGGAAAGATATTGCTGTCGTCACTGCAGAGTGAATAAAACATCTGTGAGTCGTCGGCGTTGTCATGTAAAATCGACATCGACTCTTCGGCGTTTACTTCCATAGTCAGCATCACTTCGTGCTGCCGAACCCCTCGGCACAGATCTCCGAGATTTTCCTACGAATAAAACGTGTTAGTATCGCATCTCAATTGAAGGCAATTGCAGATAGCCTGGGATAACCCTTTACCACCGAATCCCGTATAGTGCTGAGATCGTGTATCGGAATTTCACCCGGAAAGACCTTGCAGATTGGATAAACAACGTTTCTGAACGCTTCAGTTTCTTTTCCGCTCATCTGGCCGTTTTGACTCAGTTTTTTGTATAAGCTTGGGAAAAAAAAGAAAAATATGTGTTTTACACAGCGCACGACCCCGCAGTGCCGGATGCGATGAGGTTGCATTATGGATTTCTTACCGACGAATTCTCAGCCGCGTCGGCTCATCCCCATGAGTTATCGCTAACGTTCCTACGTGAGATACATTCGCTCGTTTAAGTAACGCGAGATCCTCTTTTCGTGGACGAAATTCCAAGGTCACCCATCGAACTTCCTTAGGGCCAAGCAATAACTCAGTAGGATCCACGTGCCAGCTGGATACCATAGCGGGATAAACAGCTATAAAAATATTCATATTATAGATAATATGCCGCCTTCTTCTTTTGAGAGTTATCTCGAAGATACCTTTTGGAGTTAATTTAACTTTTGCGTACGAGCAAAGGTCTCCGGTATTTTGTAGTTTTATCTTAGCATCGAGTGTACCACCTGAATTTAAACTACCGAGTGATAGCCACAATTGACCACCCGTGTCTTTGAATGCCTCGGTTATTTCAACTTTCCCGATCCCACCGTAGCCGTACAGTAATATCTACAGTGACAAGAGCTCGTTCAATTTATGTCGTCTGATCGATTAACCATCCAGATTGGCAAAATATTTACCACTTTCGACGGACGAGACTCGGAGCTTTCTCTCTTTGGTTCGTAGTGCTTGAAGACTATCCTTCCAACTGAAGCGCCAGGATTATTCGGACCAAAGACAATCGAAAATGTTCTGCTCTCCATACGCTGCAGTCCCAATACAATGTGGCTGGCGACTTGTTGCCGGTCCCGTAAAAACTGCAATGCATCGTTAGGAATAGAAAATATAACTCTATATACCAAAGTTGTCTATCGAATATACTACCTTGAAGCTCTTGTCATTGTCGACTATCGTAGCTTGAAGTTTGATCTTGTTGTTGCTTGTATTGCGAATTGTGAATTCTTTAGTGTCTTGCTTTCCGACCTTTATACTGTTCCATACGAGTGACGCGTGCGTTGCTCGTATCGAAATTACGTCACCGGCTACGGTTCCACCGGATGCGGAACTGAGCGGGGAATTTCTGCCGGAAACTCCGGACCTAGAGAAGCATGCATCGTATTCGTGGAGTTGTATTTTTACAGAAATAAGCTCTCAAACGTACCTATTTGATGCAGAACTGTGAGGCGATGTCGGCGAGCTTACAGATCCCACATGTTGCTGAGGTGTATCACATCGTAAATAGTCACACGGCTTCTCAGCAGAAAACGATATTGATTTTGCTGGGGTCCGATAGCCGGTGAGTTGCATTTCTTTTATTACAATGTCTCTTCCCCCTTTCTCCTCGTCGTTGATACTCAGCAATAATTTCGCTGTCGCAATGCCCGCTTCTTTATCTTCGTTCCGAGTTATTTGCAAATTAAATTGATTATGCGTCCATGCCAATTGAGAAGATACGAATATTGAAAAATAATTATTGCTCGTACTTCTCTTTTCATTGTCGGGCGGATCATTGTATCGGATAGTTGCGTTGAATTGCTCGGCGGGTTTCAATACCAGGCGCATGGAATCATTGTTACGACTACACTGGATATTTGGACGGTCATCCGAGTGCTCTATGATGAACGTGTGATGGTCGTTCTGAGGACACAAGAAATTACGCTACAGTAACGTTTTCTCGACGGATTGTTGGGATACGCGATGGCGAAAAACACATTACATCAATGATCGAAAGAACGAGCGGTATCTCGATGCTATTTTTATTCTCCATTGTAATGGCGAGTGTTTTGCTCAGACGATCGGCCGTAGTTTCAAAATCCAGTTCATCCTTTCCGGACTGTGATGAGACAGCAATGTTCAGTTCTTCCGGTACAAAGCACATGACATGTTGCAACCTGCATATTATTCGTGTCGGCATCTCGGACATCTCTACATTCAATGCCGCGATTATCGGCTTACCGGGCTTCAGAACTTTCACGCCAACCTTTAAACATCAATCAATGAGTAACGTCTAGACAAATTTAATAAATTATACCAAGTTTATTGGAAAGACTTTGGGCCCGGTTGTACCTTGACCGTTTTGCATGCATCAGGTAGCAGCATCATCTTTGGTGTCACTTCCAACTCGATATTGTCTGTTTCACCTTGAATTTGATTCAAGCTTAATGAGCATATTATCCATCGATGGCTATTGTTCTCAAATTCAACGTCCACTTCGCTTCGTACGCCGACAACACAATTGTGTAGCTCTTGAGTGTTTTTGCTGATACGAACGTTCTCTGAAATTGAGCGCCAATTGCTTTGGAGAATATGAGACAAGGAAATGATTACAGTACTGATCGGATAATTGTTACCGTTGAGATCAGATTTATCGTTTGGAGTATTGCTCGACATGCTAGCTTCTAGAGCCGATCTTTGAGCCCAAATCTCTTCTTTCTTTATCCGAGAGTGGTTAATCTTTCGCGGTGATTCCGTATCGCTACGAGTCTTGAAACCAGGTTGAGATTCCATGTACTTGAAAGAAGCGCCGAGGTCTTGCGTTGCCGTCGAATAATTATTGACTTCTAAAAAAGTTTTGGTACTGTAGGTCCCATGAAAAGTTGTGACATTTCCACTGCACATTAATAACCTACCAGCATTTTTCGCGTATGAGTTCGGGATGTTGACCGTAGAAGTTTCACGAATCTTTAATTTGCCACCGAGTATCTCTGCCAGGCTGCTACTTGGTTCGGAATTAGTAACGTCACCAAATTCGGTCGAGGCGAGAGAATTCCGCGACGCATTCTGATACTTTAACGGTACCATATCACTTGTCGTTTTGTTGTCAACTTGTTTACTACTGTTTAACGAACAAACTGGCAACGAACATCTAGATATCGGCAAGGTATACGTGTTACTTGTTAGATTCTCCGTGTGCTTTGAAGTGCACTTTTTTTTCTGTTTTTTTGCCATCAGAAACTGATCAACCAAGCTTCGTGGGGTACCATTGTCTATGTCTTGAAGAGTCTGTGCAATCGTACTCAGACTCATCATTGTATGTTCTTTGGTGGCATCAGCGAAACTGGCCGATAGTTTGTCATCCTTTTCGTTACTATTTGTTGAATCTACCGATGGGCAATAAAGATGATTGACGATGGTAAATAAGAAAAAAATCTGTATGAGTGTCGCAAAAAAAATTAACATACCTTCGGTCATCGTGGTAACGTCTACCAAAGGAGAATTTTTCATGCTTCTCTTGGGGCTTTCAATTTCGAGACCGAAGCTTGGTCTTTCACAAGTTTTATTACTTTCGGCTAGTCCGCCAATATTACCACATTTCCTCTTGAAAAACTCACCCACTGACACCTTACGACCCGCGCAAGATCTTCAAATAAAGTTGAATATTACAATGATGTTGCAATGAATTAGGATATGTTCACTTACTCTATACTCAAATCCAAGTCTCCGATAATTCCGGAGAAGCAAGACAACTCAAGATGCTCCTTGTCAGTGCTCGTAGCTATTGGCAATGCGTACGAAGCATTTTGCTGCCAGGATATCTCATCCGCAAGCAATTGGCTTGCCATTTGCGAGCCAGATTGAAACTCCTCCTTATCGAATTGACCAATTCCCCCGGTGTTTTCTGATCCAAAACTTATGCCACCGGTACTTTGCACAGGCGATCGCCCATGTCTGTTCTCCATACTTTTGCTCATTGTCGACGAGCGTGCAGTTATTTCATTAGGCTCAAAATTTACCTGAAAAAATATTGGTGATACACCCAATATCAGTAAAGGTGATGTCAATAGGTCCAACTCAAGTAGTACTTACACTGGCATTACTAATTTTAGTTCCAGGTGTTTGTAAGGTACTCTGCTCCTTTGACATTGATGGTGACAAATTGAAGGCCGAATCTACAAGAATCAAAGGAGTTTCATCTCCAGATAAATTTGCCAAATTGATGTCGTTCTCCTTATTTGTGTCTGAAACCGTAATTGTAATAACGATACAGTACAGACTACCATAATGATAGTTGTAAAAATAATGATGTAGCTATAAATAACTAGCTAAGCATACTCTGTATCGAATTGGGAAAGTGAATGTCACTGCATCGCTGGAGTAGTTTTCTAGCCAATTCTCTTTCATCTACGATACTGCCAAAGTTTGGTATTTGTTTTTCACCCGATACATTGTCGTCGCTCAAGACTGAAATAGATTAATTTACACCGATTCTAAAATATCCATAAACATTTTATGTTTGTATATTTACAGAGTGACAGATTGTCCAGGATGCCCAGTGATGTATCATCCATGTTGGTAGAATTTTCAACATTCCTCGGAGACAAGTTGTACTGTCTGCCTCTGGGATAATCCATATCCACAAGCTTCGATCGTAACCTTAAAACATACAGATTCACATGGATTGAGAGAACTGCTATTGTTAAATAATCTTTTTTTTTTTTTGTAACAAACTCACGTTTTTCTCTCGACCGTCGACGAAGCTTGAGGTCTAGGCGTGCCAAGTAACGGCGTATCTGTTAAATCTATTCCTACTCTTGCAAAGACTTTGGGAGTCTTCAGTATCTGTTCGTTCGAATCCATTGTGCGTTCAAATTTCTACAATAACGTTAACAATATCGGTGTCCGGTCAAACGCCTTGGTGTTCGCCCATTGCGGACTTAACAGTTTACTGTTTTGTTTAATAATTACACGCAACCATCTACTTTGGTTTTTTTTTCGGCACCCTTCGTCACTCTTCGTCACCCATCGTACTTGCAATTCCCGCGCAAAACTCTATTATCTATCGAATGCCATGATTCTTTTACAATTTATCTGCAAAACGTAAAAGCAACAGCGAAAATGGTATTTCTTCGGGAGACTGATAATCAACCCATAATTTTCGTCGTCTTGGGAATTCAAAACCAAGAGGATAGAAATAATATATGGATTGACATTTTAGTACTTAAGTGCTTACTAACCCCATTTCTTGGACGGTTTCAGTGTGTTGTTTTTATTTTAGCATGAGTGTATATTTTTATTGAATCAATCGTTCAATTGTCCTTTTTTGTTTCCTCATAAAATATTTGAAGACTTAGAATAAAAATTGGAAGAAACGTCGAGAAATACAATTTTTGTCTATGTTCGACCAACTAACTGGCAATTGCTGGCAATGAACATCGAATTATTTTCTCATCAAACTGTCTCAACTGTCGCTTTATAAGGTAATTCGGCGGTGAAGGGCCAAAGTCAAAATAATTACTTCAAATTTTTTCGACTTATTCACATCATGATAAAAAAAATAGAATAAGGCGTCATAAAGCTTTAGGACGATGTAAAAAGACCATTAGTGATTGCTTTTTTCGTCGTATCACATAATTTTGCATGAAATAGATTAAAATAAGGTCCGTGTTAGTGTGTTATCTGACTAGTTTTCAATTGCTGCCAATTCCTAAACGCTCAACTTCAGAGATTATTTCAATTAGTTATTGCGTTATATGATAACACCCTCAAGTTCATTAATTTCCAATTAACATTTTCGATGGAAAAGTCAAAATTCAATCTCCAATTTCACTCCAGTTTTTTTATTAACATTTTTTTTATGCGCCAAATCAGCGCAGCGACTTGGCATCGCCGCACGGTTCGTGTAATTGGCTCTAGCCATATAACCTAACCTTCAAGTATCTTAAACGTGGAAGATACAAATTTTTAAATGCACTAAATCAAACTCGGAGGCAAATTTGTTAAATTCCAAGACGTCGAACTTTGTAAACGATTGTTTCAAAAGCTCGGAAAAAAAAAACAACAGAAGGGAAGGTGTACAAGAAAATGAGAGAACATTTTTGTTTTGCTTTTAAATACGCTGGACTTTTAAGCTTATTTTTTTCATTGCTACAAGCTACAGTGACTTTTAGAAAAAAAAATTAACTACATTCCAAACTCTGTTGGTTTTTAGAAGAAAAAAATTGCTTACGCTGACCTTTAGAAATGTTTTTTGCTTACGCTGACCTTTAGAAAAATTCTTTGTTTACGCTGACTTTTAGAAAAAAATTTTGCTGCGCTATGAGCTACGCTGACCTTTAGAGAAAAAATATTTGATTTGCTACAAGCTAATGGCCTTTAGGAAAAAAAATTTGTTTACGGTGGACTTAAAAAAAAATTTTATTACCATAAGCTAGACCAGCCAGTAAAACCTTTTGGCTAGCTACAAGTTACACTGGCTTTTAGAAAATATTTTTTGCTCCGCTATAAGTTATGCTGGCTTTGGAGAATATTTTTACTTCCTCATAAGTTACGCTGGTTTTTTTTTAGGCAATCCGTTATCTCAGTTTAATTTCGTATATGCTGCAGGTGATTTTTGTCCTGTCGTTTAGTTTATTTGATTTATTGGATTTATTATGATTTACGTCAGTTATGTTCATTTTATTGGTCATTATGTCTTTATGTTTCCTCTATTGTTCATTATGTTTGGCTACCGAGCTGCATGTATGTGCCTAGAGGACCCCTAGTCCTACCGTATAATAAATGGATTCATTCATTCATTTATTCACACTCGGTCGCGCGCCACACCGGTTTAACCTCGTCAGGAAAAAAGTTTTGAAACATTTTTTTGTCGAACCTTTGTTTCTATATAAAAATAATTTATTTGTAAACATTTTTAATATACCTGACAGACTGTCCGCCCTCGAACTCGACAACGCGATGTGGGACGAGGAAATAAACCATTTTTTTGTGTACCGCACGATGAAGTGTAAGTTTATTTTATCAAATGCTTGACGATGTCAAGCATTTACTTCATTTGAAAATCTCATTGTACGGAAATCGATCGCATTTATTAAGCCTATGTCATAGAGAGGTAATAGCACTAGACCAAGAGGAACACGAGCCGGGAGCACAGGGGCCGGCACGCGGGATACCGGCATTCCCTAGATAGTGAGTCCAAAATGTTTTTACAAATAAATATATCTTCTTGATGATACGAAATTATCTATGTAAGTTATTCAATGATCTTTTTCAGATATTCCCTCGCCACGCAGCTATGGCTCTGTATAATAATTACCACACACTCGTAAAGATATGTCGCGAATGCTGCATCTTGGTGTAGATCGGGATATCGCGACAAGACTAAATCAGATTTATGACAGGAGGAGGATCCATTGAAGATATATTTTTGTAACGCAAGTACCGTGAAACACAAAAAAAAAATTTGCCCAAACAGATGTTTGTCAAAGCAATTTTTTAAAAATCCAAAAAATATGTATCTAAATCTCAAAAAAAAAAAAAAAATCGAAAAGAAATCCAATCAAACCAGCCAAGTAGTAGTACATCCAAAAAAACTCTTCAAAAAATATATTTAGCAAAACAATCTAAAAAAAAAAATGACAAGATGCAAAAAATCTTGACAAAAAAAAACTTGACGTGCCAGTTTTTTTTTAAAACAGCTGTTGTACATCTGTAATAACTGCAGTAACTGTAATTGTAACTGTAATTGTAAAAAAAATATCTCGGCATCTACCGAACAGTTATAATCGTAACAGGGCGCGTTCGAAAGCTTGTGTCCTATATATATAGTAAAAGTATTTTTGGAATTCCGATCCGATGCTTCGTTTTCGAGAAAATCGAGCTGCAAGAATCCACTTCCGGCATTTTGGAGTAAGTTACTTGGTAGCGTCTCGTCAACTCGCTTAAAAAACTTTTTTTTAAGTACTTGGCGTCGAGACTTTCGCTCTGCAACGAGCAGAACGCCCATTGGCGACTACGAGTGATCCAATAAGACGCCAGCATCGTAGCAGTAGGTAACCTCGTAAAAACGCCGAAGAGGTGGGGATACGGCATCCGTAGTGGATAGGCGGAGAGGTAGGAGGTGGTAGTAAACGCGTAGTAGCGGTTCGCCACCACCGTGGATAGTCGTGGTGCGCTGTATTCGCCGTGTCGTTTTCAGCGCATAGCCGAGAGAGCTCCGAGCGAGGAGTGATGACGTCAGAGTGTTCGAGGTAGAAGCCGAGGAGAGCCGTGAGCGCGTTTAAAGCCGAGTAGGGCGTGAAAGTGTGTGTCGTGCCATTCGCTATTTTTCTCCGTGCTTCTCTTGGCCGAGAGACCCTTCTAGGCCCGCTGGATTATATATTGAAATAAATCATGTGCAAATAGGCATAGTAGATGTTTGAATTATCGTAAAATACGGTGTGAGAGCGCATTATGCCTGGTGCCGAGTACAGTGTGTGATTAAAAAAATCGTGTTAGAATATACCATGTTCCGCTGCATTCCGATTTTTAAAGGGTGTAACAGGCAGGTGGAATCCGTTGACAAGCGTCACTGCTCGCTACCGAGCGTGCCTGACGACATACTACGTTACTCGCGTAGCCTCGAGGAACTTTTACTGGACGCCAATCACATCAGGGATCTTCCCAAGGTACGAAAAACAAACATTTCACGATTGTTGGATCAAGAAAGAGATCTTCCGTCGAGTTTATATGGCATTCGAGTTTTCTGACGTCTTTTGTCTTGGCCGCGAGAACGCGGCAATGCAAATGCACGCCGTTGAAAAGAGACGGGGCGTTCAGCGTTGACTCGTGTGGCACCCATAAGCATTGGCTCTCGGTGCCCCCGTCGCCGAGGCTCTTCTCTTCGTCAACCATGGTGAACCATCATCCACATTATCCCTATTCTACGTTTTCGTTCCAGAATTTCTTCAGACTCCAAAGGCTCAGGAAGCTCGGACTGAGTGACAATGAGATACACCGGCTGCCCCCCGACATTCAAAATTTTGAGAACCTCGTGGAGCTCGACGTCTCGCGGAATGGCAAGTTTTTTTTTTTTTCAAATTTATTTAATAATTATTACCATAGATTTTGTCATTACCGTAAACATGTTACTCCTCCGAAAAACATTGTTGTCTATTTCGCCAAACACGCTGCAATCTCGATCGATCTTACGAGCTTAGAGACTGTAGGGACGCACACTAACCGTACATGTACGTAGAATTGAAATATCGTATGGTCTGTTCGGTTGTGTGCAGCAAAGATGTTTCATTGCCCTACCAAGGGGGCGAACGTCGTACACTATAACTTGACGCGTAGATTTTATTTTTCATTTCATTTAATCTCTCCGATTGTTATGAAACGAGAGCAACCTGTGAAGCCCGATAGGTGAAAGAGTTTTAGGCCTAGCCGCATTCGTCCACAGCACGTTCAGACGTTTCACTTATTTGCATTATCTTCACGCCGATACATAGGCCAGCGAATAAATGTGTCCGTTCATCGGGAAAAGAATTATGAGAATTATCATCCCATATTAACTTAAAAGGATACAGTAAAAATTGCTAATATCCTTGCTAGCGCGTACGTGATGGTTATGAACCGAACCGTTAGTCGGATTTGATCGCCATTGCAGAACTTTCGTGTTGCAGTCTCCCCGAGATCTCAATTTTATCGATGAAAGACCGGAAAATGTCAACTCGATTGGGAAAACGATGTTATCCCCCCCCCCGATTCCCCGATTCGCCGGTACAAATCGCATCGCGACTACACAAAAATTCGTTACCGGTTCGGAAGTCCGAGGGTACTTTCTAACTGTAATGCACCGGCTTCGAGTCTTCGTGTGTAGTAACAACTTTCGAAATATCGTACGGGTATTACGAGACTAGTCGGATGGTACATGTAGAATGTGAAAAAGCAACGAAGACAATCTATTTTCTGAATTCGTGTACAATTTTGTTTTCTTTTTTTTCTGATATTTCCTCCGCGCACAATAGCCGTTTTATCTCGCTTCGTAATTCTCTGAGGCTACATTTCTCCTCGTTCACTCATCGAAAGCCGTACACGAAGTCCGTAAAACTCGTTTAGTGTTTCGTTTAAAAGCTTCTTCTTGCTGGCTTCCCTCGGCCATTCCAACGTAATATCTCGCGAATAAAATATTACAATTCATAAAATAAATCGGATGTAATTATAATTTCGTTCTTGGTGGCTTTACCGTTGAGATGCACAGCTCGCGTAATCGCTGATACAGCAGTCACGAAACTTCGCTTAGTTAATTAAATGGTCTCTGGAATGTGTAACGTGTGAGCAATTGAAGTCTGTATTACACTCTTTGTGGCTGGCTTGGATTACGAGTGTGTGACTGTGACTCCTCCGCGGTCCATTGAGACGAGCAATAATCTTCAATTTGGTATGAAATAGAGTACGCTGCGAGAACCCCTGCCGCTTGGCATTAATGTACTCGATCCAAATATTCACTCGTACACCGAGTGTGTAAACTCGCGCGACTCTCTCCGAATGAATGAAAACGTGCGTAGCGTGGCTAGCAGCTGTAAGATACGTATCTACTATAATATGCGGGTCAGTGGGTGAAGGTATCGCACTCTGTCGTAACATATACATAGTCTTTACTGTGATTACTTGATCATCTCGTTTTTTTACGGATTTCCTGTAGTGGCAGACCTTAACCCTCGCGCTATGTTCTCGCGAGTACACGTGAAATGGCAAACCATTTATCTTCTCGCTGGGAATCGCGCTAAGTCATTTAATTATTGAAAGAAAAAATCCTGCGGAAATCGAAATTTTTTTTCATTAATAAGAACAATTTGTGTACTCTACTAAAAGTACAGTACCCAAAAAAAAAAAAAAAAAGATCTACGACAATAGAGATGTATGGCGCTAGCCTTCTTCTCAAAGGATCGATAAGTTCCCGGCATTGTTGCTGAGTTCACGTACGATTAATCGGGGTACTGCGGTTACGAGTATTTCTCTCCCGAGCTGTCAGATAGAACCGACGAGCAGCTATTGTTCCGATTCAACAGATCAATAATTATAAGTGAGTGACTGTGCGATCGGCGCTATTCGTCTACCCGTTTTTTTTACCTGGTATAAATGATAGTTGACACTCGGAGAGTGGTGAATCCCAGTTTTATTTCGGTACGTCGAACCGAGCTGCCGCTGTCCGCACGATGAAAACAAATCTGGCCTTCGTATACACCTGTCGGAGTGACCCAATTAAGTTTGCACGTTCCATCAACGTCGGGGGTAGAGAGCTGTGGCAGCACCAATAGCATATAGTAAACGAGTGTGGAGCTCTCCCGCGATCGATTATAAAAATCACCAATGACGCGTTTTCAATAGCAAACAGTTTTACCTCCGCGGGAGAAAAAGAAGAAACGCGATGAAAAATTAATTAAATTTTTTTTTCCTCAAAATACAATTAAACGCACTTTCGGTGTTTATTCGCATTTACAATAAGGCTAGTTGAATTAAATTTCCACCATAGGCAGCATCGATGTGGAGCGCATTGAGACGAGCCTCTCTCTCTGTGTGTATGTGTGTGTAAGACCGTGATCCGCCGCAAGAGTGTTTCAATGATCCTTATCGAACGCCATTACTGTCTTTCAAGAGCGATCTCTCATTGTCAGTGTTAGAGTTCCACTTTGCACGCGGGATCATAGCCGCTCCCGGTCCTCTCAACACAATGCGTCTATCGGGCACAATGCTGTATGACTCTGTGGTGTCGCTCTATACCTATCCGTCTTGTCTATTCGTACTCCCACAATTCACCAAGCTCTATTATACAGTAGTAGGCAATTGAAGTGGAACACCATATTTTTCGCCATTTTTTTGTAATAGTTGGACCTTTTCACGTATACTTTCGCCAAAATTACCTTGTTCCACTTCAATTGCCTACTTCTACTGTATATGTGTATACGGTATGAGCAACTTTTATAGTATAGGATAAGTCAGGGTGTTATGGCCACCCGTAATATCTTTTAACGTAACAAACGAATGGGGCCACTGTTTACTTACTTAGTTTTTAGTATATATGGATACAATATGTTTGCAGCCGAAAATTATACGATTGTATGTGCTAGGGTCATGACATGTGGCCATATACTCCGCATTTTCCGCGTGATGTGGCCTGTGAAAATGTTTTCTTTTCAATTCGTCATCTGAAATTGTTGACGGAGGTAATTATTATCTTTCTGTAGTTTATGTAGCCAACATACAACATACCAAGGCATGTTTTGTCCAATCCCTGCATGCTGCTCTAGGCCTAATCGACTATCATAATTACTATGACCATATCACCGGTACACTACGGGTGATATGGCTGACCGCAAATTTTTATTTATAGAGCTGCAATTACATCACGCATAAAAAGTATGGAAAGTTCCGAGTGAATTCGTTTGTGACCAAAAATTTACGGTAAAATTTGTTTGTGACTCAAATTTTAATTGTTTCAAAAAGCATGGCCATGTCACCCTGACTTACTTACCGTACATAGCCGCTATTACTGCTTTCTTTAACGGGACGAAGAATACAGACGGACCCTATAAGATATTACACAAACGCGAGACCCTCGCGTGGAATAAATTTAGAAAGTTTGTACTCGCTATCAAATTCGAGTTTTATCGCACACGTTTTTCGTTTTTTCTCTTTACTCTTCCCTTTTTTGGTGAAACGACAAGGCCTTGCAGTCGAATCTCTACTGCTGCATAGACGACTATACATTGGATATAATTGATATGCCTCGATGACGTATATAGTTTAACGCGGTCAATTATACTACATATTGGACGGTGAACTGTTAATATTTACGGTCAGCGTTCGCTATTCATTGACTGCGCTCCATTTGTGAAATTCTCGGATCACCCGTATCAACCCCGGGAAGATTGTTTCCACAAACGTTGATTGAAGTTGGGTTCATTAAAAGCCTCGCTTCTCGGATATCCGTGTATTAATAATAACAACTGACCCGTTGTGTATTGTCTCTCACGAGAGTATAAATATATAGCGATGCCTTTATAGTCGATTGTGGTAATGATAACAGCAAAGTTATGTTTATCTGTGAGATACATGAGGAGAAGGGAATAATGCAATTATAATATTGACCTCGAAAGATCTCTTATCGTTGCCTTTTAATTTGACTCTTGTGAACTCTCGCAACCTCGCATTGACCCCGAGAAGTAATTGGGCACGGGGCGCGGTTGTGTTACCGCCATGCTTCTCCAACTTGGAAATCGCTCAAGAGAGAGAGAGAGAGAGAGAGAGAGAGAGAGAGAGAGAGAGAGAGTGAGAGTGAGAGTGAGAGCAAAGCTAATGTATTTCGTGACATAGCAGTATATACGAATAATAGGAAGAGTGTCAACTCGATGAACGGGCAAGTTGAAATTTCTATTCGTACGAAGGACGATATGATTCTGGCCGCCCATTGTCTTGCACGTACAATTGTACCTTCTATCGTTACCAATGCCAGTCTGGGGAGCCGAGAAAGGCAGCCTACCGACTCTTCCGAACGGCGGAAATTGTACGCACCGCTGAGTTCAATGCCGGTGCGACGTTCCGCCGATCTACCGGTGTACGCTTCTTTCTGGCCTCCCTTTACGGTCGGTCAAAAAATATTTCCCGACATTACGATTCCATGCAAAACTGGTCTGAGTTATTGAGAATAAGCCATCTTTTCGTCACTCGTTCGAGTCACTTCTTTCCTCCTCGGTCTTGGATTCGTTATAACGTTATTGTTCCCGAATTACGTCTTGCTTGTAGGATATCATTATCTTGGACGTAATTATATGTTCATTTCTTGGCATTACAGATGGCAAGGAGTAATCCGTAAGCTTCCGATATTTATAGACTGTAACTCCCTCCTGTGGCGAGAGCTATCGCATCAATGAAGCTCTTACGAGAATTCTAATGACGTTTACAAATTGTATGCTTGGAAGTAATACTTACGGCGCCTCGACGCAGCGTCGAGGGCGAACCCATATTCGACATAAATTTATTTGGTAAAGGCCGGCCACTTGTTATTATTTCCGAGAAGTCCGGAAGGGAAAGAACTGCGCGAGGAACTCGATTCTCCCGGTACCGGATCGCGTTCGATACGGATCATTTGTACATATTTACGCACGTTCTGCATACCGAGTTTATATAGGCGGCTTTCAAAGTGGGAACGAACGGCAACATATTATGATAGCTGTTATTGAAATATTATTTCGGAAGGATACAAACTTCCTCCTACAGTTCGACCTTATTTATTCCCCCCTCTCCTTTATTGGATACGAGCGTACGAACGATAACGAATACGATACGGATTTAATTTTCCGATAAAGCCTTCCTTTATGTATGTACACGAGTGTATGTAGACACATACCATTGACACATATATCGAGTACACCGTACGTATATAGCGGTAATGCGTATGCGATGATTCGATTTACCGCGTAGAAATCGGCCACCTCGAATGACGACCGGGCACGCGTATACATAAGCGGTTGAAATTCAATTAATTTCATAATACCGAAGATGGAGTTATAAATACGCATATTTCTACAATTACGAAATTTACACTTTTCGCTGTGGCTATTCCGAAAAGGAGGTTACCTGCATAAATAATTTTTTTTCTCTTAGAACTCGACAGACACCCAGGGTTTTCGGTAATTCCATCGAGAAACAGATATCGCTCTTTTAAACCACCGACGGAACATCGCTAGTTTTCTCAAAACTTCTTTCGTTCGGCTATCGAATACATTCACAAAATGTAGTGGAGCATTCGAAGCTCGTTGATGCTAATATTTGTAAAATTCGAACATCGAAACAATAGAGCAAGTAGCTGCACTGGAATGCCGATTAAAATTATCCCTTTGTAACGTCACCATGAGAAATACTCGCGTGACGGTACGCGGATTTTTGTATTTGTAATGTCTATCTATACTTTGCGTTATTATATACACGCAACTGTAAACGAGCACAAAAATTATATGCGAATTACTCACCGATGATTCACGCGCCGTTAAACTGCGAGCATCGACGGGATGCGAAAATTTTGTTGCAATTTTCATAAATAATATACATATAGAAGGTAGAAAAAAAACTTTAAAAAATCTCAATGGCTGTCGATCGATAAGGGTTGATAGCAGGTGTACCTTCATATTGCAATTCGCAATTCGTATGCAGTTGTGTGATCTGCGTACGTAACGGACGACATCCGCGCCTACGTTGTAAAAATAAGAAAAAAGAGAGAAAATAATGAACCGACAGTACGAAAAAATAAAGATTTAGGGTCCTTTTGATACCTTGCGATAGATTGCATCGACAATCCATACAGAGCTCATCAACTTGATGGTCGCATTCGTCGAATCACGGAAATAACGGAACGGTACTGGAATCCACGTCCGTTCTTCGAGCTATGAATCAGCCTGCATAATGTCATAGAGTTTCACTGTTTCACTGTCCCCCGTTCAGAGTTGCGCGTTGCGATGTATCGATGCACGTAGGTATTTATTACATGGTATTCCATAACTGGTTGTTGTTTCATATCGCCAGAAAATTCGTAGTATACTTATAGCTGTATAAAATAAAATTGGAACAAGGAAGATGGCGAGGTTTTATTCGAAACAGACGAGTTTCACGGTGAAAACAGAATGGTGGGTTTGGGCTGTCGGTTTCGTCGTTCCGTGCACGATTCCAGTGGTACGTTAGATTATAAGTTACGAGCTCAAAGCCGGCGGATGTTGAAAGACGAGTATGGTGATAAATCGGGTCACCTTTACTATCACAGCTACGTACATTGTAATTTGCTTGTATATTCGATCCTTTAAAAGACGAAAAGTCTTTTTCTCCTCTATACACGTGATCATTTTTTTTCGCGATCGGATCTCGCCGTAAAACTCGTCGCTCGACTTGTTCGTCCACTCTTCGTTTTCTTTTCGCATTTCACTTCGTTTTGCTTTCAAAAGATAAGGCGTGAGTACTGAGTGCGATGTTGCAACAGGTTTTCGTCCCCCCCCCCCCTGAAAACTCGTCCCTCGATTAACCCGTGGGTACATCGAGGTGTACATGTTTGTTTTTTTTTTTTTTTTTTTTTTTTTTCTTTTTTTTTTTTTTTTTTTTTTTTTTTTTTTTTTTTTTTTTGTTTTTTTT
>JAPYZC010002398.1:0-25759 GCA_030522665.1 Ichneumoninae sp. A BG-2022a
ATTTACCGGGCAAAGCTTTCTTCCCGTATTTATTTATCTATAAAGTCGAGCGTGATAAGACGATTCCTCGATGGAGCGTTGGGAACTAATTTCGATCATTTCAATTTTCCCCGCAGTCTCCTATGTCGTATATACAATGTTATTAACACGAGCCCTTATTCGGCAGTCTTCCGTACTGTGTACAACAGTGAAAGAGAAGCCTTCCTCGGGAACAACGCAATTAGTGGAAAATAAGCTCGGTAGACCCTTTTTCATTTTTTAGAGGTCAGCACATTTGTCCGAAAGTAAAAGAACAATGCTTTGCGATGTAATTCAACGCCGTCATAATTTTTAACCACGTGTAAATAATAATTTACCGGGCAAAGCTTTCCAAGTCGAGCGTGATAAGACGATTCCTCGATGGAGCGTTGGGAGCTAATTTCGATCATTTCAATTTTCCCCCCAGTCTCCTATGTCGTATAGTATACAATGTTATTAACACGAGCCCTTATTCGGCAGTCTTCTGTACTGTGTACAACAGTGAAAGAGGAAGCTTCCTCGGGGAACAATGCAATTAGTGGAAAATAAGCTCGGTAGACCCTCTTTTCATCTTTCCCCCTTGTATATCGCATAAACATATTACGGGAACGAAGAAGGATCGTACCGAAGACAAACGAGCCTCGCAGCCAGCCGGGGGCATTTACGGGAGCGCGGGCGGCGTAAACCGTGTCCCCCGGGGCGTGCGACGCTCGCAGCACCGCTGTACTCCCTACGAGTCATCGAGTGCCAATAAACGAGAGAACGGTATCAAGACAGAGCTCGAGGTGAGAACCTCGTACCGTTCCTTTGATCATGGTTCATCGAAACCGTACAAATACCAACTTTTACACAATGAGTTTCTCGCAACCAGCGAGCCGGCCGCACATAAGCGTCCCGACACTTTTTTTTCTCCTCAAAACGTTTATTTTACATACTTATTCTTAGATCGTTATCCGAGATCTTGGCCATGCGGACAATTGTTTTTTCTTTGTTCCCCATCTTTATTTATTTTTTTTTACGTTGGAACGAGGAACTTGATATCTAACGTTGCCAACCCGCTGTGGAAACAAGAAGGTATCGATGCTAATGTCTCTGACCTTGACTTTGCCACATCTCCTCGCCGCGATCGATCTTGACTGTCTCCTTAACGCCTCCAGAGAAACCGATTGCCCTTTCGTTCAGCAGGATTTCAACTTCTGGTCGGGCGGTAGGTGTGTGTGTGTGTGTGTTCGTTTCACCGTCGAGGACCGAGGAAACTCGCACCTGCTTTAATCCTCGAATGTGCACAGTAACGAATGTTTTTTTTTTTTTTTTTTTTATGGAGAATGTGATTTTTTTTAATTCTTTTTTTTTAAGATTGTTTTGAAAATGATCCTTCGTCCGCCGTCACGGAGACGCCGCAGAGGTCGGCGGTTTGTCGCATGTACCGAGATTGGCGAGACGAAAGATCACCGACAAACTTGCCGTGCAGAGTTGAGGCTGCGGACAGAGGCGCGCGCGTGGCCCCGAAATATCGCTCGGGGTATCGCTCGCGACGCGAGCTGGGCGGTGACTGAGAGAAAATCGAGGCGTCGCGACGCTCGGCATCCCTACCACCGTCCCCGCTTTCCTGTGCTACTATGCTCTGCTATTTCTCATCCTCCACCCACGCAACGGGGCAAACTCTTCTGGCCCGACCATCGACGAGAATCCACGCGTCGTCATCCCTCTTCCACGTTCGAACGGTTTCGCACCCGCGAACGGGCGAAGATTCGCCCGATCATTTGTACGCTCGATTGTTTACGCGATGGTGCGAGTTCGTTGATACAATTTTTTTTTTTTTTTTGGTATCACAAAAAATGTTTGCATACGTTGCGATAAAAGTTTAAGGTAGTCCTTGCGAATCGTGTCCACTTCGCAAAAGTTTCGGAAAAACGAGAGGGACTTTCAAACTCTTCTCGGTGATGTGAAAATCTGAAAAAATCAAACATGTTAAAGGTGCTGAAAATATGAATTTTGTATAATAATTCGAAAATGTTATTGACAAACTGATGAAAAATAAAAATGTTCAACAAAAAATATAAAAAGAATTTAAAGATCTGAAAATATTCGTATGTATTCGGAAACGTGAAAGAATCATTTTCATAAAAAAAAACAGTTAGGTTTGCGGGAGATTTGTTGACCGTCTTTATTTTTCATCAATTTGTTAACAACATATTGAAATTATTATTGTGCGAAATTAATCTTTTGAGCACCTTTAATATGCTTGATTTTTTTCAGATTTTTTTACCATCTAGAAGTGTTTGCAATTCTCTTTCATTTCTCCGAAACTTGTGCGAAGTCAACACTATTCGCAAGGACTACCTTAATGCTCGACCGGCTAACACGGTGCTGCGCAGAACATACCGCACGGAAGTTATTGGTCAAAGATTTGCAAACTTCAACGATCGCAATTATAAGTAAACGAATGTAAATTGCGGACGTGTTTACCTTTGGCGCTATGCCAATTATGAATTATTGCCACAGCCTAAAAGTACGAGTAATTAAAGTAATTCGTACCGCTCGTCCGACGATGAGACAATTGTTTTTTTTTTTATGCTACTTGAAAAAGTCACGATACACACATGGTCAATAAGTGTATATAATTTACTTACGTTAAACACGTCATCCGAGTATCCCCAAGACGGCAGGAAAAGCTTTCAAATATCATTTTGACACGGCAAACTGCTACACCGTCCACGCAGCGCTTATTTATCTCCACGCATTAACTTTTTTCTCGATGCGGAACTGGAATTAAACGATGAGTCAAACTATTAATGAGGAGAGTATTGCGTTGCGAAATAAAAACTTCGCGATTCTCGTCGACTAGCGAAGAGAGTTCTTGAGAAGAAAGAAAAATATGGTCGATGTGTTTCTTGATTCGTCCGATGTAGCGATCGGCTGAGAAAACCGTACATTACGATACTAATGCGGTAACAGTTATTTTTCGTGGGCAGGTAGGATGTCACTAGTTAACCCGGTCAACATTACACATCGACAAAAGGACGCGCATTTTACCTGTAAGATAATATCGGTTCAACGGAACACAGTAGTCTCACGAGAGAACAGTTCAAGTAAACAAAAAGCGCGCAGTAGCAGAGTATTGCGTTGCGAAAAAAACTTCGTGAATCTCGTCGACCGGCTAAGAGAGTTACTGAAAAGAAAAAAAACATGGCGGGCGTGTTTCTTCATTCATCCGGTGTTGCGATCAGCTGAGAAAGACGTAATTTTTCTTTTGCAGGTAGAACGTCACTGACAGGCTAACTCGATCCACCTTACACATTAGCAGTAGAAAGCGCAGGTTCCCTTTGAGACAATATCGGTTCAACGGAACAACAATTTGACGATAGAATAATCCGTGTAAACAAAAACTTCGGCCGAAGTGGACAACAAATGTAACCGGCATTAGGCGAGTTGCACGGAATCGAACCACGGATGCAGATGAGCGGAACGAAGGTGGTCGAAAGTAAACGAATGAATGTCGCAAAATTCACGAGGAAAGTGTGCGAGGCTCGGGATGAAAAAAGAACCGTCAGCTTGACGGAAGAGTTACCTCTGTAACGCATGCACGTAAAACCCCGCTTTTAGTTTTTGAGAAGTGTCCGCAGAAAGGCACTTTGTCCGACTAATAGCTTGTGAAAAAATACCATATTGCGATTATACGCATGCGCAGTTTTTTTTCGCGCGCGCTGCGGAAATGTGCCTTTCTGCACTCACTTCACAGGAACGTATGCGAGATTTTACTTGCATGCATTAGGAAAAACATTTGACGGTTACGACTACTCGATATATGTCGGTACTTTGGCACTTACCTCGGGAAAAATTTTCAGCCCCGTGCCCTCTGGCAGTCGGCGCGGAGAAGGCGATGAAGCGGCCGCTCTGAACGACGACCGATCACTCCGTACCGACTAACGCCCCGACTCTCTCCCGAAACGATCGATAAAGGCGTGACTTCTCCTGGAGCCACGTCACGTGATCATCCCCACCTCTGTCGCGAGATTCTCTCCGTTGGTGGACCTTTCGCTCGCTTCGGCTCTCGGCTGTTCTTCAGTGCATGTGTGCATGTTGCTACGCGCTGTAACTCGTAACGCCTCGACGTATTTTGCCACTATGGCAAGCAACCGGCCCGTCTGTAGCTACGAGTCGAAATGTTATCGACGGAATCCCGAACACTTCAAGCAAGTGGATCATCCGCATCGTGAGTTACAATCGTAAAAAAGAAAATTACCCGAATATCACCGTATGGTCGTTTCGCAGGCTTTTCTCAACCAGGCCAGTTTCCATTGTTTGTTTACAGTCGATAACCTCCTGGTCGGCAGTGTCGAGGACAAGCCCGTCACAATTCCGGAGACATTGAGCTTCGAATGCAACAATCGAAACTTGTTGAACGAGCAGCTCGAGATACTGCGGAAAATTGCTGCAGAGAAGTACAAAGCTGCTAGTTCGAAGGAGACGAAGAGCAGGCCGACGAGTTCGAGGGAGGGCGAGAGCAGCGCCGCGAGCGGCCGCAACGGGAACCCTCAGATCGTCGATCTCACGGGTGACGATGGGAACGCGAGACCAGCGAGAAAGAGCGTTCGGGAAATGCTGATTAAGAACGGTCAGGCGCCGGACTACTTGCCTAAAGCCGGAAAATTTTTGGTCAAATACGAAATGTCTCAACCGTATAATATATTCTTCACCGCCGTACAAAAAGCGAAAGAAACTTGGAAACAAAAGTTGAGCGTAACTTTCGCGGAGATTCTCGACCGAAGTCTCGGCGAGATAGTCTCAAGCATGCACTTGACCTTCGTCGTCGACGTCGGATGGTTGTGCTTGCAATATTTGCTCGCCGAACAGAAGGCCAACATGGACGTGTTTTACAATGAACTCGCCGACGATGCCCCAACGCCGCCGACTATCAATATGCAGAAGGTCAAGAGTCCGTACAATTTCGGGAGTCATCACACGAAAATGTCTATTTTGCATTACAAGGACAACGGCGTTAGAATAATAATCTCCAGTGCTAATCTCTACGAGGAAGATTGGGATTTGAGAACGCAGGGGTAAGTTGATCGCCGATTTTACAAAGCACTAAAGTGTTATCGGAGATGGTCTATAAAAAAAAAACCCTTTTATCTTCTGCTTTGATTTTTTGCAGCCTCTGGATATCGCCTCATCTGCCGCAATTGCCCGCGTCAGCTCGAGACGAGGACGGTGAATCGATAACCGGTTTCAAGGCGGATCTGCTAAGATATTTTTCAAAATACAAACAAGACACGAGCAAATGGAGATCGATACTCTCCCGTGCCGATTTTTCATCGGTCAAGGTGGCGTTCGTGAGTTCCGTACCGGGTCAGTATTACACGAGCAACGAATCGTCGCACTGGGGTCACAGAAGGTTGGCCAAGATTTTGGGGGCTCACGCCGAGTTGCCGGACGGCGACCCGTGCCCGACGATCGTGGCGACGGCATCGTCCATCGGGAGCTTGGGGACGTCGTACAACGCCTGGCTCTCCACGGACCTCGTTGCCTCGATGACGAAGGCCGAAAATCAAACCGGTCGACCGACGCCCGCATTCAAATTGATATATCCGTCTATCGAAAATTATAAGCGTAGCTTCGACCTGGCGGAGGGCTCTTGCTGTCTGTCCTATCACGCGTTGAGCCACGCAAAGCAAAAGTGGATCACGGAACACATGCAGTGAGCGCACATCCGCGGGATATCAATCGAAATACATTATTCGCCACTTTTGCGAAGCGTCGAATTTACATTTCTATTTTTTGTCTTTTCAGCCACTGGGTAGCGACCCGAAGTAATCGCTCGAGGGCGATGCCGCATATTAAAACTTTCCTGAGGCTCTCGGCCGACGAGCGGAAGGTGCCGTGGCTGGTCCTGGGATCGGCGAACGTGAGCAAGGCAGCGTGGGGCTACACTGACAAGAATTCGTACAAAATACTCAGTTACGAGGCCGGTGTAGTCTTTCTGCCGAAGTTTTTTGTACGTACAAGCACGGAACGAAAAATATCGTAAATCCATAGCGGAATGATTGAGGTAAAAAAAAAATTCTTTCGCAGAATGGAGGAACATACTTTCCAGTGGATAAGGCGGACTCTACACCTGACCTACCGACCCTACCGATACCGTTCAACATACCGCTGACCCCGTACAGCAAGACTGATGAACCTTTCCTCGTACTGGCTTCCTAGAAAATATAAAAGAAAAGAAACTAGATAAAGTATTAATATTTTCTAAGCTAATGATGCTGTGAAACTGGAAACGTAAAAAGGAGCTGTGAAAATTTCGTTATCGTGCCAATGATGAGTGTTTCTACTGTTGAGGATCAATGAAAACGGTCGACGAATAAAGTCATAATTTATTATAGTTTCGTACAGATGGTTTTTTTAGATATTTTTTTTTAACCATCAAAACTCGAAAACCAAGCATCTATCCTAAGATTTTTCACCGATAACTCAGCGACTGTGGAATTACAATGTTTTTCCCTATACACAGTGTAGAAGCCGACTTGCCAACGATGCTCGTCGGTATGCACAGCAGTTACCGTCGCGCTAATGAAGAGCCGCTTGCACCGTCCTCGCGCCGCAGCCTCGCGCTTGCATCTCCGTTTATTATCGATGCATTGTTTGAGAAAAAAATATCTCAACGATAAATTTCCTCGAAGAACTCGTTCTCTCCGAAAGCGGCGCTTGGCGTAGGCGTTTAGCAGTAAAGACAAAATTATTGCACGGCAATCGACAAACCGGAAGTCCTTGGCCGAAGGCCTTAGGGGAAAGACATGGTGACGCGACTGTTCGCTGCTTAGTGACTTAGCTCACCGATTTCTGGACCGTTGAGTCAACAACAACCCTACATGCGTCGATCGTGTATGTCCTGCACCGTTTCGACGCCCCGCTCCGCCTTACACCCGAGCATATGTATCGTACCAAGAGGCATATAATAATCTCTTGTCCGATGGCGCGCAGGTGCGAAGCGCGATGGAGAGTCACCGTCCGCGGCGGCCCCGCAGTTTCTCGCTGGTCGCACGCGCATTCGGTCGGGCAAGTTCGCTCTCGTCGTCGGTCACAGTTCAGTGTGCGAAATGTCGGCGGACTAGCAAGTCCACTTTTTTTCTTTCATTGAACCCCTCCTCGCTGGGTTCGCACCAATTTGATTCGATAGACGGCGCGCGGCGTGCTTATTCTTGACCAATAGCGTCTCGAGTTTGTCCCAAAGAGGCGAAAATCCGCACCGGCGAACGAGTCTCGACTCGTCCGAAATCCTCGTTCGCGGATTTGTGCCGATAACCAGCGAAGGGAAGACACGAGGACAATGATAATGTAAGTGTCAAAATGACGAGGGAAACCTCAAGCGAATTTCTTTACAGAGTACACTTACACGGATCGATCGCGAAGATATTATTTTTGATCGGTGCAAGTCCCAAAGATAACCGGCGCCTTCATTCCTCCACCGTACGTGCCCAAGCTGCACAACACACAGTTTTCCTTTTATTCACGCGTGTGTCCGTCGCGATAGGGAAAAAAAATTAAACACATTTTCACCAGTTTCCTGGTGGGAGAGACAAAAATTGCTGGTGATAACAAAACGCTATCGAAGCTGTCTGGAAGTTCTGATTGGCGCATGAAAATGTTACGAATGGATGATTATTATTTTTTTTTAAATGAAATTTTGCAGGCTTTCACGTTCGCTCGTGCTACGGGCTTGAGGCGAGCGGCGGCCAATGAGAATGAGTTGTCTCGAAGGGACGATGACTATCGCCGAGGGGGAATTGAGAAGCGTCCTCAAAGATTTTCTCGACAATCGCGTCCTCCGGGTAAACGGGACAGGAGCCTTCACGAAACGAGGGTTTTATTGATGAAACGCATATACGCGGAAGGAGCAACACCGCTGCGGCAGGACGGAACGGCGCGGGAGGTCTGCAGACGCGAATCGATAAGTCGCCCGGAGACTAAACCCGGGGCACACGCTAGGCCTCGACTTTCGTACTTCTCGGAGTGTCTCGTAACGGTGGAGAGTGCTTGCGGAGAAGCGCCACGGCGAATGCGAAGAAACCGTGACGCCTGAGGGGTAACACGGCAGAGAAACAAAGGAAAGCGGGCGACACAAGAGACAAAGATGTTGGCCTGCTGGGTCCTCGCCGGGATACTCGGGGCGGTCGTTCTGCTCTACGCCCTCGTCGAGGTCCATTATTTTCTGAGGATGTTCGCGACCGTGTTCTTCGCTAGATTCTGCAAAAAAAAAGTTCACATACTCGACGAGACGTCGATATACGGTAGGTGGAAGAGAGAAAAAGAGATCTGCGCAGCATCCGTGTATCGACGGCATTTTTTTGTCTTCTTTTTACGTTCGGATGTGACGAATTCCAATTGCGTTTGCTCGCGGCTCTCCCCGTCGAGCGAAAATCCCCGAACCCTTACAATTTCTCTACTTATCTCGGTGTAAGTTGCAGCCTTGACCTATACGGGCTTTTCCAGCAGCCTCGGTCGGTCGTGTGTCACCGGTGTGCATGAGTCCAATATCGATCTCCGTCGGCGACTGAGAGAGATAGTGGACGCAGACTGCGGGAGTTGAAAGGTCGAGAGACAAAGTAAATTGCTCGGCGGAATTAGCACGATAAAAAAAGATGAGAGACACGGATATTTTGCTCGCATTTAACAGCTGTTATGGGCCACAGTCGACATGGAATTACTTTAAGAAAAGGGTTCTTCTGGTTGGCTTTGTGCATTCAATAAATTAGCTGCACAACGATGAAGCCGCGTATTTATTAGTCTAACAAGCCGAACGCAATTTCGGGTGGCCGCGCCTCGCAAGGTCGGTGGTGTATCTAATACACATTGTAAGGACCGAGCGAAACGACGGCAAAGACATCTTGACCTCGTGGTGAGGAGTTTGTTTTCGTGAAAACATTTATTTTTGTTCGCGGTCGACGTAAGGTACAAAGTCTCATCTTTAATAGAGGACACTGGTCCGTTTTGCCACCCCCTCCCCCCCATGTATTTCCGTTCGTGATAGACAGTGAGAAAATTTACTGGCAGACTTTTTGTTATCATTGTTAACAAATATAATTTATGTTAAGTAGCTCGACTACGATTAATCGTGTTTTTTGTTTCCGAAGGCTGATAGAAACTTCCGTTGCGTCATGTTCACCGTCACTTCAATGATCCGTGCGTTTGTCAATTCTCATGCCTGAGCAATTTTATTGATCTTGTAATATCGTCTATAAGCAGGAAGTGCGGATGGGGGGAGATTGAGGAAACATGCAACTTCGGGGCAAAACGGACTTTTTTTTTTAATTTCCTCGAGATAAATATAAAAACAACAATTTCTGACCTCAAACACGCGAGCCCCCGCTCCCTCCCATATCCGCAAATTATCGATTTATTCTAATCGATAATTGTTCGGCAAGCTAATTATTATCCGATCGCTTTTTCACAGGTATTTGCACAACTAACGACGTCGACACTCTACTCTACCACATGAACAACGCGAGGTACCTTCGCGAGCTCGACTTTGCACGAGCCGATTTCTACGAGCGAACGAGCCTGTATCGTGAAATTTGTTCCCAAGGTAGCGGAGTCGTTCAAGGCGCCGCTACGATACGTTACAGGAGATTTCTCAAGCCCCTGTCCATCTTCAAAGTCATATCGAAGGTGCGTACGTAAAAATGTCCGTCTCGTATATTTTTTTTCTCTTCCGACTCTCCGCACGTCTATTCTTTTGTCAATAAAGACGAGCCGCACGAGTTCCTCGCAACGTTTGCCCGGAATAACTAAAAGCAGTCGCACGTTCGCTGAATCATCGTATCCATTGCAATTTGCCGGTTTCGGCTTATCGGAAATTCTTTCGTCGGGGCGTTGCACTTCCTCCTTACGTACCTTAGTCGATTTTATATATATATATATATAAAAGACATAAGTTTCCTGACAAGCTTCAGTATTTTTTCCTCTTATTTTTTTTGTCCTCCAGAATTCAACTTGCAGCCTCGATTTGTCAAGTTAACGACGGTTACCCATTATTCCTTTTAAATCGTCGTATTCTCAACTCCCGTCATCCTCTCTCCAAACGCGCATACGGAATGAGTACCTTTCGTACGCTCAAGGTTGTCACGTGAACACTGCCTCACTGGGCAGATGAGTCTCGCACAGGAATTGCTTAGACAATATTTCCTTTTCTTTTATTAGCATTAACCGACCATTAGCATTAGAACGGTTTCGCGGCCGACCCCGTGTGTTTTTCCCCGCCTTATCGGTCTCTATAACTATGATCGACAGATAACTTACTGGGACGAAAAGTCGATATTCATGGAGCATCGCTTCGTCACACCGGCCGACGGATTCGTCAGAGCTATTGCGATATGCCGTCAGCGTTTGCTGGACTGCAGCGCCGAGGCTGTGATGGGAGCTCTCATCGAGCGCGGAGTCAAGCAGAACGGTAGCGTCGAAGTCGGCGTCACGCAGGTATCAATAGCGCAGGGATCAATAGCGTCGAATCCATTATTCACTGTAAAAAAATGTTGTTTGAAAATCAATGAACGGTATTGAAAACTTTTATACATAAACTGTTTTGAAATTGCATACACATGTGCGGTTGCAATTTTAGAGTAAAATTGTATTTTTCATTAACATTTTTTAAAATTTCTTGCAAAAGATTTGTAATTCTAATATCTGGTTTGGAATTTTACGAAAAAGTACATTAATGTTCGATTAATTTGTTTACAATTTTTTATTACAGTGTATGCAATTAAAAATATTGAACGACTACACGATTATCAGCACGTACGCGACGCATGTGCGAGTTGATGTTGCAATTTTCTTGGTTTCGTCTCACATAGATGTGACATTTATTTTACCCACCGCAGATACCCCACGTCAGGCCGTCGATACCACCGGAAGTAGCGAGATGGTTGGAGAGCAATGAAATATCGTCGGCGACTCTGAGACAGCGCGCTCCGCCCCCACCGATTACGGTCGGAACGGATTGCTGACCCAACGTCTACGGGCAGCCAGCGTCCGATATCGACAATGCCTGCAATCAAAGTGATAATAATTTACCGAGACTTCAGGGACTCGATAGACAGGCGATCGGAGAGCAGAGAGTCGTTTACACCAATCTCTGAATGTATCCGATCGATTGTCGAGCCTCGTGCGGCAGCGAAAGCTCGACTCTCTCGGCGGGCGAGTTAACGAGAAACGATTTACCGACCGAGCAGCGGGACTCACTCCCGCCGGTCGTACCCGACGACAGTCGGTGCGAGGGCGCCACACGCGGCGACCCTCGATGACAAACGGTGTCTTCTCTCCGCGCACATACTTGGCGTGTGACGAGAAAGTTGCTAAAAAGAAAAGAATAAAAAATAATCTACAGGGTGTTCACACTTTGCAGTAAAGGAGGAGAGAGGTCTTTATCTTATCGCATTACTATGACTCCACGGTGTAAATAATACCAGAGTGAACTATGTATATACACGTTTTAATGAAATTCAAATAAAGAGATGATAATGTTGCGTTAAAACGTTCCAATATTGAGGAGAGGTTTTTCAAGGTGGACACTGAATGTTATGAAAAAAAAGTCCGTTTACGTTTCCGTACCTTTTTTACGATCTTTCCAGGCTTATCCTCACGTCACCGCCCTGTTTCTTATGTTAACCGTTCGTGGTTACACGCAAACCAGTCATTGCCTCGGTATGTCGATATTATAACGATCCATCGTTCTAACGTTCGGGTCATTCGACTAGGCGTTAGACGACTTGTTATATAAATATTTTTAAAAATAATTAAAAACAATGGTCAATTTCATGTATATCGGATAGGCGTGACCACACATTTCGCAACTCCAATAGACAAATGATTGTTTAATAGTACCAGAAATAGTGCTATTAACTTTAATTCAATGGTACTAATTTTTGTGAAAAAATGAATTCGGACCGGGTGCGAAATTACCGTGCGCATCCGGCTCGAATTTGCTTTTTCCACAAAAAAATTAGGAGCCCTGAGAAAAGTTCATTATAGTTTTCATTACCGACCGCGATATTTCACTTCCCCCTAAGTAGTCATTGCTCGCCGTCACAGCCCGTTTGTCTGTTTGGGAATAAACCAGACAAGAATACAGTTTAGTATAATACATTTTTTTATCTCGCCCCAATATTTGTGTTTCAAACTTTGACAATTTTGACCATCGGCTGGGAAAGGCTCTTCTAGAAAAGGACTCTTATTCAGAACATGCAGAAAAAAGTGTGTCAAATATTTTCGTTACCTTCGATCGAGGAACAGGTTTCCACTGAGAACCCACCTCGAGTGGATTGACTCTTCCGTCCGTCGGGAAGACCGGAACCTGTTTGATTTTCTGTCGAAGGCTGCAGGCTGCCTGCTTGACCCAAACGCTTCACTCGCGAGCCGAACGGGATCGAGTGGTGGGGGGAAGGAAGTCCACTGTTTGCGAAGAGCATCGTACGACAACCTCGGCTAGCGGCATCGCTAGTCTACCGCTATACGTCGCACGTCGAAGGAGCATCGTCGATTCGTTGCGTTCTCGACGGACAATTAACAGTTAAAACAATCATGACTTGCCCCTGGAGCTGGTTCACCATCGCTATTCTCTACATTCTCTTCGATGTAAATTATTTCCTGAGAATCATCTTGACCATCGGATGGGGAAGGCTCTTCCAAAAGAAGAAGAAGCTGTTCGAGGAAACTACAATTTACGGTGAGCGAGAATATTGTCGTAAATTAAACAGATCGAACTGTTAAATTTTTGTGGTTTAGCGATTCTTTTCTTTCCGTGTCCCATCGGTTTTGATGCCGCGCACAGTATATTTCTACTGCGCAGGTTTGATGCCGGTAACGGTTCAGGCCGATTATGATACGACTGTACATTTTTTTCTGTTATTCCTCACACACGCTAAAAAAAGCTGCTCGATCAAGTCTTTTTTGCAACAAGCCGATCGTCATTTGCGGAAAATGTTGCAATAGAGAATTTTCTGGAAATGTCGCTCGACGAGTTGCAAAAAAGACTCGTTGATCTTTTGTCGAGCTTTTTTAGCGTGTGTGAGAAATATTCTGTGGTAAAAAAATGCGGTGCGCATTGGTCGCTTTGGCAGTTTTTCGTGAATATTTATAACGCTCGTTTTACGCCCGTACGACATCCGGCGTGCGAAACACCCAGCGTCGATTGGTTGCCGCGAGACTTTTTTGATTATCTTGCGCGCTCGGTCGGGGCTAATGGACGGCGTCGATGCTTATCAAGTAGCGATGATCAGCTTAAAGTATAGAACCGACGAAATTGTAATGTACGCAAATTATGCGTGTCCGGTTCACGGAGTGCATTCATAAAGAAACATTAATAATTTTTTTCGTTTTGTTTAAGGTCTGTGCACGACTCAGGATGTCGATCTCGTTTTCAAGCACATGAACAACGCGAGGTATTTGAGAGAGCTCGACTTCGCGAGATTTCAGTACTACGATCTGAGCGGAATTTATGCGGAAATAAGCAAGCGGGGCGGTGGAGCGGTCCAAGGTGCCTCGTCGATACGCTACAGGCGACCTCTGCCGATTTTTACGCCGTACAAAGTCACGACGAAGGTAAACACGTAAGGTAAACGTACCAATGGCCGGACACTTAAGCGAGCAGTCCCAGTCCCTGGACATGCATGAAAAATCGTATTTCCATCTCTCTTGGACGCACGCCTTGTCCGGCCACTGGGGCGTGTCCGGTCATTGGTACGTTTACCTTAAAAGCCACACGAGCTCCCGAGCGTATGATTCGATTCATTGAATTTCGTAGTTGATCTACTGGGACGACAAGAACTTCTATCTGGAAAACCAATTCATATCTATATCGGACAAGTTCGTGCGCGCCGTCGTTCTCAGTAAGCAGAGCGTCACCGGTCTGAAAGTACCGATCTCGGAGATAATCGCCAAGGTCGAACCGGGCGCTCAGTGCCCGCCGGTCACGAAGGAACTCAAACTCTGGCTCGACTCTATGGAGGAGTCGTCGCAGAGGCTCAAAAAGTCCAGCTAGACGATTTTTTATTTATTTAATTTTTTGTTTTTATTTATATAATATTCGTAAGTGCGTCGAACTTTGACGTTGGGTTTTTACATCGCTATTGCGGTACGTGTTTCCTTGTTTTTACTTTGTTGCAATACACATGTGGGTTTGTTTATATTGGTTCGACATACTCGTCCCTTTGAAGTCACGGGTAGAGAAGTAACGGGATAACCGTCACAGTCGTCGAGCTCGCAGCCTTCGCTGCTCACTCAACTTTTAATCCCGAGATTGACCTTGGGCCTCCCGCAGAGACTCGGATTCTCGAGACAGCCGCGTACTGCATTCGTCGAGACCTCGAACTCGTCTCTACGGGCTTCGCCTCCTTTCCGCAACGTGAATATCACAAATCGTGCTACGGGGCGACAGGTCGGGAAGAGTCCATCCGCTTTACCCTCTCTCGACGATGTACACAGTATAAAAATATTTGGACTTTTAGCAAATTTTTTTGTTCACGAACGTCCACTATTATTTGCTTGTTCATTTTTTCAAAATATGTATTTCTAAAATCAATAAATATATTTGTAAAATTAACAAATGTCATTTGTGAAATTAACAAATATCATTTGTAAAATTAACAAATATTATTTGTAAAATTAACAAATATCATTTGTAAAATTAACAAATAGCATTTGTAAAATTTACAAATATCATTTGTAAAATTTACAAATATCATTTGTAAAATTAACAAATATAATTTGTAAAATTAACAAATATTATTTGTAAAATTAACGAGTATACAATTGTGAACGTTTGTGGACAAGAAACGTTGGTACCGATGTTGCTGCACACAGATCCGAAGAGTCAAGAATCCAAGGGTGCTATTCTCGAGTCGTACGCTTCGAAAAGCGTATACGTTCTGTCAATGCAAAATATACGCAAAACGTATACGCTTTTCGAGACGAATGATTCGAGAATATTCAATAGAACTTAAATCCTAAAGGAAAAAAAGATCTATCATTTTTGTAGAATTTCGTAGAAACAGGGATGAAAAAAATCCATGGCACGTTCGAGAGGGCGCTAGAATTTTTGATACTACTGGCTGCAAGATACGAACACGAGGTCTGCGAAGAATTTATCAATCGCCAAAAAAAGGGCTCTAATATTTGATACTCCAAACTTTAGAATTACAAAAAATTCCATTGGGGCCTCGAAACTTTGATTTAGCCGGAATTATCGGAAGGAAACTATGGCAATGTCAGCGAGCGGCATTGCGACACGTGATTTGTAATGTGACCGATTGAAGAGATGGCGCGAACGGTACGCTACTCGGCTCGCAACGATGAGCCGAAGAGACCGACGAGACCGGCAGTGGCAACAGTTTCACTGACAGACGCAGGCTGATCTTTTGACGCGAATATACAAAATAAAAAAACGCTAAGCACGCGCTGCTGCGCGAAGCGAGGCGCGAGTATCGCGACGCATCAACGAGTCTCTCCTCTCGAACACGCGTACCCGCAACAGCGATCGTCGAGAGCGCCGAGTCTGTTCGAAGCCCGCCGGGGAATTCGTTCAGTCGCGATTCGTAAACTCTCGCGAGCGCCCGCCGACTTTTCCAACCGCGGCCCAGCTTCCGCGGGAATTTTTATTTCGCCGTCGGATATTTTGTCACACCGCGGTAAGCAAACCTCTCACTAAACGAAATTCAACCAAGAATTGGACGTAAAAAAATATGCCATGTTCGCTGTTATTTCTTGAGTGAATATTCGCGTCACTGACTCGTCGATCGCCGACGATATTATTTTTAAAAAACGCGTGCGTGGCTCTCAAGTGCGACCTCCGTTCTACAAGCTCATTGGTGTTTTTTGCGTTATTTTTTATTCTTATCTTAATGGAGCAAGTCGCGCGTCTGCTGCGTTGGACTTCATGCAGAAAAATTTACATACATGCACTTCAAAAAAATAACTTTAAAAAAACTTTTAAAAAGTCCGTCGCTCAATGATTGTCATTTGCCGGGTCGCATATTTTATATTGACTCGACTGTATAATACGTATAATTTATACATAATCGAGACCTTCAAACATGCCCATCGCCGTACATGCGCTAAAAAAAATACCATAAATAGCCTATCACTCAATGTCTGTCACTGTTACGGCGTCGCGGTTTTTATCCACCTTTCAAGATACATAATTGCTACACGACTAAGATTTATCGGTGATTCGAATTTTTTTTTTAAGTATAAAATCGTGTTTTTGTTTATGTAAAAAATGTGCATATTTGCAAAGAGTTTAGCGATCCAGTTACAGTACGATTGCCCCGCTGAACCGTTGTCACAATCAGCTGTTGTACGCAACAATTTTTTTTCCAGGGTATACTCGAACTCCGTTAACAGGCATTAGCACATTCGCGACTGGCGTAATTCTCTCGTGGAGCTCGTACGGAGCGGGCGGCCCGCGTTATCAGTAATTTCACTGACGTAATCAGCACACGTTGCAACGGAGGTAGCTTCGCCGTGGATCACCGCAGATAAATCAGCAGCTTATGAAAAAAGTCTCATGAATTTTCCCATTCGAAACTTTTCGTATGACATTCGACGTCGCATAGTCACGATTAATTGACACGCGTAATTCGAAAGATTCAGCCTCGCGGCTACCCGATACGCGCGACCTACATTTTTAGAATTAAAACCCTTCGCTCCGCATTCATTATCGTCACACGATACCGCAAGCGACGGATAGTGCGACGCGCACGGGTATCGAATTTTCAGCAGGGCAAACGGTAGACTGGAATACGAAAAAAAAAAGAAAAAAAAACATTGCGTACGGGTGTTTTATTTTTTCGCTGGCGAAGCAGGCACGCGGTCGATTTCGTAATAGAAAGTAAACGGTAACGTAAACCGCGAAAAAAAAACAATTTTTTTGACTCCACTGTGTCGCCACGCTCTCGTTTGTTTTTCTAGAATTCCGTGCCAATCATTTTGTTTGTCGAGTGGCTCGGGAGATGAACGATTTATGGCCGGCGACAGAACGATATCGGGAACAATGTCCCGTCGAGGGTTTCGCCGCTGTGAGATAACCTCACTATTATAATGGCGCGGTGGGACGCTTTTTACGAACCTACGCGGCGCCCTTTCGATACCCCCGCGGTTCGATGAAGTCTGACCGGGCGTAAGCTCTTTTTTCCTTCTCCGAACGGTTACCGTGCGCTGGTACACAGAGGGGGCCGCTGTAGCCGCGCGCCTGTGGGACGGAGAGCGAGAACCGAGGCGTAACGTGTGGGGATCATAGATGATTGCAAATTAGTTGGAATTGGCAGGAAGTCGGGGGGTCCGGAATGCTCCCGGTGCTCCTACATATTCGCACCGTACAGCTGCTATCCCGCCACCGTGTGCTCCTTAGCGATCGTCCCACCGTCCTCTCTATCTTTCACCTACACACGCTTCCTATCGTCCGTCATCTGCATACGTCCTTGCGCACGGATTCCCTCTCGGCTCCTGCCCGATTCTACCGCTGCACGGGCTCGTGTTTGCAGACTAAATAGTCTAGCAGCGGGAGACCCGATGACGAGCTCCGCCCGTCCCGATTCGACTCATGGGAAATGTCAACGATCGCTACCGTTATACAGACACACAGGCATACACAGACCCACAATACACCACGAAGCTGCCGTGCGCTCTCGACAGCACCTCTCGAAGCTCTCTCCGTTGCTACGTGATAAACTGATAAATAACCGAGAATCATGTTTACAAAACATGGTTTTGTAAATATTGCTATTAAAGCTGCTTTCACGCATCATCTGCATCCAACGATCCGTCGTACTGTTTTGAGGTTGTAAAGCAGAGGGAAATGAGCAGTTTGTCTATGTTTCTTTGTAGCACGTGCGATGATCGAAAACTCTCTATGATTGCTCAATGAATCTTCATTGTGATTCTCCGTTAGCGGGCGGATAGCCTCTGCTGAGGCTCCTATCGTACTCTCTCGAAGCTCTCTCCGTAGAGTGCGTGATAAATGAGAGATTCGCACGTCCATCTACGGTGTACTTGTATCAATGAAGGTAGTTTTGTTACAACCTGTATTCAATGATCCGTTGTACTGTTTTGAGGTTATAAAGCAAAGAGGCAAAAGAGCAGTCTATCAATGTTTCTTTGTAGTACGTGCGATCGCCGTAAGTTCGACGAATCTTCATTGCGATTCGCTGCCAATGGGAGAAGTAGCAGCCTTTGCTCCTACCGTGCGCTCTACGTGATAAATAACCGCACGTCTAGCCATGGTGCACTTGTACCAATGAACGTAGTTTTGTTATAATCGTTACTGACGCTGCTTTCACTGCATCATCTGCATCCAATGACCCGTTGTACTGCTTTGAGGTTATCAAGCAAGGAGAGCAATGGGCGGTACCGTCGCCATCTTCGTTTGCAGTACCTGCGATCGCCGAAAACCGTCGATGATCCTTCAATGAATCTTCATTGTTATTATCTGTCAACGGGAGGAGTAGGAGACTTCGACGAGAGAACGCGGCGTGTAGGTGGGAAAGCGAGACGCGACCGGTGAACGTTCCGTGGCTCTCCGATGTCCCGTTACGAGACCTGGAAGGCCTTTGAGGCCCATACGGGCCATCGGGTACGGCTCTAGTGAGAGACGATCGGTCAGCAGTTCCCTCGCGACTGTAATACACGGCACGGATCCCACCGTCTCCATTGCTCGGACATAACCGACAGTTACATTAATCGAGAATCATCGTAATACGCGCGGGGTTTAAATGTGTCTCGTTCAAACCGTAATTCATAATATCGCGGTACTTATATACTCGTTCGGGCTCGATGCGAATTTTCCCGCACGATCTTTCGCGCTACTTATAACGCGCTTCGGTGTGCGTGCAAACTACACTCTGTGAACGGCGGCGGCGCGCGTGTGCCCGCGGGTTCGTGGGCGCGCTCGAGAGAGAGATTCCCTCATGGTTATGTCGCGTGATGAGCTTCATCCGCCCGTTAGTTACGCGACGCGCTCGAACCCGGTGTAACAGTCCACCAACACGCGCATAGAGACCGCGGTACATAGTATTTTGTTCATTCTTCAATGCTCCAATGTACGCGGCAATTTGGAACGGTCGTCAAAGAACTATTATTTTCTTTGTTTATACTTTCTTCCATTTCGATTGAGATTGTCTTGAATCATTTGTTGACCAATAACGGATCGTTGACGAAGTATCTAAAAACTTGTTTCATCGTAAATTAGTTTTCGATTTTGCCCAGATTCGAAGCGCCATGAATGGCGCTTCTTCCATTTCGATTGAGATTGTCTTGAATAATTTGTTGACCAATAACGGGTCGTTGACGAAGTATCTAAAAACTTGTTTCATCGTAAATTAGTTTTCGATTTTGCCCAGATTCGAAGCGCCATTCATGGCGCTTGTCTATTTAGCTGGGTTAAAAAATTGTTTTTCCAAAACTTGCATTTTTTTTATTCTGAGCGGTTGAGATTTTTTTTTTACATGTAAGAAAATCTGACCTCGAGGCTTTAACGGTCAACGGGAAGAAAGCCTTTTATGACCCCGTGATTATGAAATCTTTGTAGCAAAGATATGAATAAAAATGTATTCGAATAATTGAAACATAAAGTATGCATAGGGAACGTTCATCTACCGAAGTCCAATGATGAAAGTAAAAAATATATAAATCAATTGTTCTCCACTAACGTCTGGGAAGAAAAATTTAGTGGGAAGTCATCTTTCCACCGATCGTTGTCTTCTTGTACCATCGAGATTGTTTTGAATATTTTGTTTATCAATAACAGCGTATACGTGACTAAGTATCCAGAATCTTATACGGTCGGTAATAATTTTTTGTTTTCGTGATAAAAAAAATTGTGCACGGTTTTTAAAAAATTTCATTTTTTATTTTTCCTGGCATGAAAGAAAATCTGGCTTCGAGGATTAACTGTTACTGCGAGGAAAATAATTTGTGTCCTCGGGATGACGAAATCTTTGTAGCAACTAAATTAATAAAATGCTCTGAAATTAAAATCTTGATTTTCTTTTCTGCGAACATAGCTTGCTCTATGAGGAAGCAAAATCAATTTAAATATTTTAAACGTAAAGTATCCACGGAGAAAGTCAATGCAACCGAAGTCCAATGATGAAAAAAAAAAACTATATAAATCAATTGTTCTCTACGAAAGCCTGGGAATAAAAATTTAGTGAGACGTCATATTTCCACCGGGCGTCGGAGGTTCGGATCGGTCAATTCAGTAGCGGAAAAGTAACGAGGAAGCGGCGGAGTGAGAGCGGCTAAAATAACGATTTATGGAGTCGCAATTACTAACCGGAACCACAATTCGATCGTGACCATCGGTGCGTTAACCTTTGTATTATTGCTATTATTGCAGGAAATACCGTGGACAATATATTCCCGGGACTTTCGCTCGAAGCTGAACGGAAGATATAAATCGTCATGGGCCGCACGGGATACACGTGCATCAGGCACGTCTTCTGCTCCCTCAACGTACTCATCTGGGTTCGTAAACACGCTCGCGCACACACATCGGAGAGAGAGAGAATAATAAATGAAGAAAATAAATTGATAGGCTCGAGAATGCGTCTAGAGTGTAAAAATAGTTTCGGTACTTGCTCGGAGCGCGGCAGAACGCCCTCGCGCGCCACAGGAATCTTTCCGCTCGTCCATTCGTGGTACGCCGCAGCTATTCTTCTCGGTCCCTCGTAAACCGATTCGCGCGCACGCTGAATCCCCAATGAAAAAAAAATATTGTAAAACAGTACAAGAGCGCGCTGTGACGATGCTCGTCGGAGCTGCGTGGAACACCTCGTCATTCGGGTCACGTGCCGTTCAACTGTACACGGCACTCTTCTTTTGTTATGGTTCTTTTTGTTTATTTTTTTTTGTTTTATCCGTGATGACACTGGCCGCAGAAAAGTCGGCCGTACATTTACCGTAGGAATTATAGCACATTCTACTTTGGGTGTACACAAAACGAGGGCGCTTTGTCGCTTTTACCTGGCGCAAGTAGGTCATCCACTGTCTTACCTACGGAACAATTGCTGATGAGTCGTCTCTGGAATCGCGCGAACAATAGTGCGAGGTCCTTTATGGTCGGTTGAGAATGCTCCGCGGCGTACCAATATGGATATTTGTCTCGCGCGGGAATCGCACTTTTTTTTCTTTCGTTCATTCACAAGCTGACTTTCGAGTCGAGCATGGAGAGCTCATGTAGCTCAGTGAAAATAAAGTGGATTTCGTATTTTTTCCCCCCCGAGAGAACTATGCAGACCCTTGCAAATTTTCCCATTTCCCTCTTTAATGAAAAAAAAAATGGGATCACATTTTTTTTGTCTTCTAAAATTCGCATCAATTTTTGGGCATTCACTGTCTTACCTATGGAAAAATTGGGAACGAGTCGTCTGTAGAATCGCGCAAACAATAGTGCGAGGTTCTTTATGGTCGGTTGAAAAATTCTCTGCGGCGTACCAATATGTATATTTGTCTCGCGCGGAAATTGCACATCTTTTTTTTATCCACTCATCTACAATATGACTTTGGAGTTAAAGATGGAGATTTCATGTAGGTCGATAAAATAAAGTAAATTTTAGATTATTTTTATTCTGAGCGAACTATATAGCCAATGTGCCTTTGAAAACTTCACGGATACGTTTGTCGAATGCTCGAAAGAAAGAAAAAAAAATATTGGTTGAAATTTTGTTTTCCTGAAATTCACTTCAACTTTTGAGCTGGGTCAATTGAGTCTCTTTGAATGTTTTTATTCCGAACAAACTATACAGCCGAACTGTTTTCAAAAATGTCATGGATACGTTTGTCGAATGTACGAAGGAAAAGAAAATCGGTTGAAATTTTGTTTTCCTGAAATTCACTTCAATCGTAAAGCGGATCAGTCGAGTCTCTTTCAGTAGTAAAAGTAATTTATTAGCGAGATGTTACATTGGTTCTCAATCGTTCAAGTATGTTACATTTGGCTTGGTGATTACATGAATGTATGGTAACATTATCAGCTAACGAGCCATCGACCTTGGTCCTTGAGCTTTCTTTCAATTAATGCGTAAAAATTGTATTCTCAGCTATGCGCCTGTGGAGTTTTGGGAGCTGGAATCTGGTTGAGATTGGCATACTCCGGCTACGCCACGCTCGTACCTCAGTACAGTCTAGCGTCGGCCGATTCGGTCCTCCTCGCGGGAGGATGTGTAACATTCGTCGTCGCGTTTTTCGGATGCTGCGGCGCCTGGTTTCAGTCGAGGTGTATGCTGATCACGGTTGGTATTCTCGTACGGCATGCTCGTCTCGTTGCGAATCGACGCTCGATTAATTATTTATGCTTGCGACTTCGCAGTACTTCAGCCTGGTGATACTTGTGTTCCTCGGTGAATTCATGCTCGGCGCTCTCGCATTCGTATTCCGCGAGCATCTCGCGAGGAGCCTCAAGACCGAGCTGCTGTTCGGGATTCACAAGCATTACAACGTAACCAGAGAGCCCGGCACACTGCCTGCGGTCTGGGACCACATACACGAAGAGGTACAGCAAAATTCTCTTCAACCCTCCGAGATTAAGTTAATCCTCAATGAAAGGACCAAAGAAAAGTTTTAAATTGTGCTGAGAAAAAATTACATACTCACAATAACAATACTGACTTTTTTACCATAAAAAAATAGTTGCCAAGAGTACGTTCTAAATTTTGTGGCTATGACAATATAAACAATCATGGTTGAAACCATATTATATATAGCTTAATCAATTGAATATTTACTGTCGGAAACTATCTATATAAGATACTTTCTGAGTGGTTTCTAACACTTTTCCACGCTGATGACGAATCTACCACTTGTTTGTATTCATAGATGAATATTTAATACGGGAAATGGCGTCTAAAATACAGTACTAACTGTTCATAAAATTTAAAAAAAATTGGATATGATATAAAATTTCAACGTTTCGATCGATTCTCTCCAAATTCTCCCCAAACAGCTAAAAAATGGCCAGCTAGGGAGCGCACGAAAACAAATCTTCCTCTATGAGCAAGCAAATAACAAAAAATTAAATCCTGTAAAAAAAAAATGGGCTTTGTAGACTTCTGACTGCAAAGCCCATTAATAATATAACATAATCGGACCTAATTTGTGTTTTTTTTTCTCGCAGTTCCAATGCTGCGGCATTCGTGACTACACCGACTGGTTCCAAATCGAGGCATGGCCGACCGAGGACCGAGTGCCGGATTCTTGCTGCATAAAACGCGAGCGTTACTGCGGCCGTCTCGACCCCGAGGGCAGGAACAAGGAATTGTGGCACAAGAAGGGTTGCGCGACGGCGATACAGATGTGGCTGGTGACGAGACTCCACGTCGTAGGGACCGTGGGTCTGGTCGTGGGTTTTCTGCAATTGTTCGGTCTCGTTTCGAGCATGATACTCTTCTGCACGGTCAGCAGCAAGAGATCGTCCCACACGTACAAGAGTTACGATACCGCGAACACCTAGGAACGCGCGTGGATCCCGGCATACGGGATCCACGAGACTAACACACCGTCCGAAGAGACGGTCGCATGAGTGTTTCGCCGCTCGGGCGAGATGCGGAGATGAACATTGGAGAAAAAAAAAAAAACCACGCCGACGGCGTGTCTTCGTCGAATACTAGGATTATGCATGAGAGCGTAAAATGTATACGCGCACCTGGAGGCAAGAGGAATAATGCCGGAGAGGAGGGGGAGGGAAGGGGGTGTCGATACCGGATGACGCGATTGAATCGCGAATCGCCCAAAGTTTTTACTCGCAGAGACTCAATAATCTAGATGCTTTAAATACCCTTAGAGAACACTGATAGCTGACGAGATCGGAGAAAAAAAAAAGACAAAACGAGTATTTCACAAACTCCGATGTGAATTAAATATTATATTAACTTATGTATTATTTATGTCGATATAGTTTATACTGATACACAACAAAAAAAAATGTGTTTAATTTAGTATCGCGAGTGCGTAGACGCGTAGGGAACGACCGAGTGCGAGGCAAAGTGTGATTGACGACGGTGTAAACGGTGCGATCGTGTGAGCGTATGTAGTACGAGCTTTTTTTTCAAATATATATTTATTACCGTTCAGTAAGAGTGTAAAAAAATTATCATCCGAAAAAATGTACAATAATACTGGGGTGTTGTGTACGACTGCTGACCCGTAAGACATCACTGCAGGCCCACCAGACGGCTTCCCAATTGGTTCAGGGCCTCCGTAACGCCACGCGAAGTTTTCTTCGCGCTGTCGATTGGAAACTAAAAGAAAATTGTACGGTCAACGATGCATACGCACATATCCCATATCTGTACTTCAACGTCAAGTCGAACAGCCCAAAACCCTGACCCTTTTAGATGAGGCTGAAAGTTCGTGATGTTGTAGTCTTCCGAAAATTAAATAAAATCGTACGCGGAGAATTGTGAAAAAATGTACGAAGCTGTTTCGACAAAAGTGGAATTTTCTTTGTAGGCGCCGTTTTTTGTACCACCAAAAGTTTCAGAGATATAATCATTTTTAATATTCACGCGCCTATCTGCTAGCTTGAAAACGAGAGCTAAAGAAAATCTGAAGAAAATTCCAGGTACTCATACTATACGATACAACCTCACGAACTTTCAGCTCGATCTAAGAGGCTCAGGCTTTTGGGCCGTTCGACTTTACGTAAACTACCCCAAATATATATATATATATATATATATATATATATATATATATATATGTATGTATATACATATAAAAAAAACTTTCTATTAGCTGTACGTGGGGGCTTGGGACATGACTTGCGTGCCGTCCGATCACACGGCGGATTATCCACTTACGTCGACAACGGCGTTCAGAAAGTTGCTCAATCCCTCGAAACCCCCAACGAGGGCTCTGCCGATACCGATGAATTTGTCACCGGAATTCCCGTACTTATCCTCCTCACGAATGTTGTCGATCAACGGCCTCGGTTTCAGATAGGTCTCGAAAAAATGCCCGATCGGATTCGGTTTCTGGCGCTCGAAGAGCCCCTGACCGGCCTCGGTCTCCAGTTTCACCGTCTCGCGCGTTTTCGCCGGCAGGAAAGACTCCAGAGGATTGGCGCTGACGAAAGAATTTATCGCTTCGGATCCTTGGGCGAGGATGTCGCTCTTAGCCGCTATCACCGAAGCCACGTTGTTCCGAGCCTCGCTCGCTATAACCTGTGATTCATTTTTTTATTTTTATGAAAGCGAAGCGAAAGCCGCTCGTCCTCGCCTGACCCAGGCTCAGTCGGTATCAAAAACTGCAATTTTCTTTCATCAATTGCTTTCCTATCGCCAAAAAAATCTCGTTTCTGATGCGCATAACGATTCTACATCCTGAAGGAATTTGCTTCTGGCGATGCGAAGTCAGCGTCCTTGAGATAAATGCTTATTACAGTTTTTATTACCGACCGCGTTATTTCACTCCGCTTCAAAGACCGGTTGTGCTAGATCAACAATCTTAATCTGTGCATGCGTGTAACGATTCTGCATCCGGGAGGAATTTCTTTTGGCAATGCGAAGTTAGCGTCCTTGAGATAAATGTTCATTACAGTTTTGATTACCGACCGCTGTATTTCACACCGCCTCAACTTCCGGTCGTGCAACATCCACCTTCTTAAGGACATGTGAAACGACTCAGTCGGTAACCAAAATCTGTAATGAATGCGATTCAGAGACCGTAGACTTTTCGGGAAAAAGAAAAGCATTAGCGG